>CAODLS012344659.1:0-17530 GCA_948243855.1 Flueggea neowawraea | reverse complement strand
ATACTATTCTTGGCTTATTGTTACTCACATGATAATAATCGACTAGCGACATTTAGAATAATATTCTTTTATGCTTCAAGGTTTTACTATCCAAATCACATATTTGATAACTTAAGTATAATCACTATTCATGGATGTTTTATCAAATTAAACATTCACAGGAATAATAATGAGATAAAACAATGCCTCATAATATTTATATATAAAATATAATCTGGATACAATGTATTTGGGGTTAGGACTTACACTAACAAATACTTCATGTCACCTCACTTTCCAAGTAAATGAGATTCATTTCATTTCACCTTCAATTGGGAAAAAAAATGACTTGAGCATCAAAGGGCTGGGATTTAGTGCCCGTGAGCTGAGAAATCAAAGACCTCATGTTTAGAAGTTGGAGCCTAGGATCCAAAGGCTCATAATTAAGCGTTTGAATAACATGGAGCTTAAAACATCTTTTCAGCTTATAAATTTATTGTTGTATTTTTAGGAAACAACAAATTTAATTGTATTTAAATTCTTGTTGATAGTTGATGATTAATATTACTTAGTTTTTCTAGTATACATGCTCCAAAAAATTGATAAAAACAATAAAAAAAACTTAGTCAAACATATCCATAATCATAAACATAGAGTAACAAACAAGTCATAGATGGTTTTCAGCTCAAACATACCTCCCGAGTTGAAGCAACAAGCAATTTCGATCATGCAATGTATAGAATCAACAGGAGGGGAGATGTACTTAGGGGTGCCAACTATGTGGGAAAAATAAAAAAAAAAGGGAAGCAATCGTAGACCGGGTGAAAGCTAAGGCCCAAGGGTGGAAAGAAAAATTACTTTCTTCTGCTGGGAAAGAGACCTTGATCAAGGCTGTTCTTCAGGCATTTCCATCATACACAATGTCGGTCTTCAGGCTACCCTCAGAAACTAAAAACAAGATCGAGGAGGTTATTAGGAAATTCTGGTGGGATACGGATATACACACAAGAAAGGTACATTGGGTGGGATGACAAAAACTTACAAAAAAAAAAGGGATGGTGGATTGGGAGTTCGCGAGCAGTAGTTATTCAATCAAGCCTTGTTTGCAAAGCTTGCCTGGAGGTTGCTGCATGAACCAGATGCTTTGTGGGTACAACTACTTCGGAGCTTGTATTTTCAGAATGGGTGCTTCTTGTTAAGTAAGGCTGGAGCCAATACTTCTTGGATCTGGAGGAGTTTGGTGTGGGGAAAAGAGGAGTTATAGAAAGGTTTACGATGGAACATTGGTGATGGGAGGTCTGTGCTGATATGGGATACGACCTAGATTCCTACACTATCGGGTTCAAAATTTTTTCACCAAAGTCTACGGAGTTAGGATGCTTTACAGTTGCGAATTTGATGAATCCGGGAAGGGCATAATGGAATCAAGATAAGTTAGAAAAGTTGTTCACAGCTGGAGAAGCAGAGGAAATTTGAAGAATTAGGCCTTCACTGGCGGTTAGAGACACTCTAGTGTGGCATTATAGTTCGAGAGGAGTATTCATGGTCAAGTCATGCTACTCCATGTTGAAGGATGGATTGGAGCTCCAAAGACGAAGGCAAAATAGAGTCTTGCTATAATAGTTAGAAAGGCAAAAATGGAACCAATTTGGAATCTTAAATTTCCACCAAAACTTGAACATTTTATGTCGCGAGCTTTGTTGGATTCGTTGCCAACTCAACATAACTTGCATAGGATGGGGTTAGGAATAACCAGAATGGTCCAGTTTATGTGAGGAGGAAGAGGAGGATGTCAAGTACATGCTTTTGGCATGCCCTTACACTAGACCCATTTAGTTAGCTAGTAGCCTATCAATGAGACTTGATTCTCTTGTTGCTGATACCTTTGAACAATGGTGGGAAAGGATGAGAGAGTTGGATTCAGACAGGACTGTAATGATGTTGGAAAGGGGGTTAGTTGTGTATTGGTTTATAGGGAAAACCAAGAATGACTTTGTATTTAATGGTATTAGTCCTAGTCCACGGAGAACATTGCATTTGATCAATGAGTATGAGAAGGATCTTGCTGTATCAGTTTGGGGGGACAATTTGGTTATGGGGAAGGCATCTTCTACTCAACCGCCACCAAATTCTAAATGGACTAAACCAGATAGAGGGGTGGTTAATATTAACTGTGATGCATCCGTTAAAGATGGAAGGGCAGTGTTAGTTGCTATAGCAAGAGACTGTGCTGGTAATATTCTTGAGGGAATATGGACTAGAAAATGTTCTGATAATATTCTATTAGCTGAAGCTGAAGTGGTTTTGTTGTGATTGGAAATGGCAAGGAATAGAGGTTGGAAATTGGTGGACATAGAGTCTGATGCGTTGGATGTTGTTCAAGAGGTAGAGCAGGATGACTGTCAACAGAGATGGGATCTTCGAACAGTTCTTAAAGACATCACATGTCTCATGGAAATCTTTCAATTTTGCAGAATTTCCTGGATTAGCAGAATGTGTACTAGAGTAGCTGATTTTGTGTTAAAGTTGGTTGCTTCAGGCTGTAATATAACAGACTTTATGTATAACCTTCCTCAATCTGTCAACTTGTGGGTTGAAGAAGAAAAATCATGAATGAAGATGCATCTTCAAGAAAAGAAAAAAAAAAGAAAAGAAAAATTACTCTAAATACAAAGTTTGTAAATTGTTTGAATGGTCTCTAACACACAATCAAAAAGCTTATCAAGAGGTATATATAGTTCATCCTAAAAATAGAAATATTAGGATTCGTCATATACCAAAGAAACCTCCAATTGGTGTAAAAATTGCTAACAGCGGCGGTTTCAACACCCCTCTCAAAAAATAAAAAAGAACAGAAAAACAAACTAGTGGCGGTTTCTACTCTTCGCCTCGTAGAAGCACCCTTCCTCAATGTTGACTACAACCTCGAAAAAAGTGCAGAGACGACTACACAGTAGAGATCGCCATTTATACCCTACCCGACGGGCTATCCGTACCCAATCAATGCGGGTATTACCCGCTTTGACTGAGTACAGGTCAAGATAATATACGTATTTTACTGTGCGGGTATGGATAAAGTATGGATATAGGAATACTCTACCCGTACCCTTATCCGTTGGATAATATTCGTACCTGTTACCCATACCCGCTACATATATATAATATAGATATTCATATATAATACACACACACACACTATATATATATATATATATATATATATATATATATATATATATATATATAAGTGTGTTTGTGAGTGTACATATAGATATATATATATATATATATATATATATATATATATATATATATATATGTGTGTGTGTGTGTGTGTGTGTATACACACACATATACACACATATATGTATTATATATAGTGATTTTTACACAATACACCTACGATACTTTACAATATTTATTTGTTCTACCACTTTTGCATATTACATATTCACTTTTCATTTTTTTCAAATTCACAAATGCATATTTTCAAATTTACCAACTCTTGTTTATATATTGTTGGAATGTTGTTGACATTCTATTGGTGTTATTCTATTTTTCAAAAATTAAGGTGTTGTTTATGCTATGTTTGTAACTTGTATATCTTTTACAGAGATACAAAACATACAAGTATTAGTCTTATAACTTGTTTATACTATATTTGTAACTTGTATATACTATGTTTATGTTATGTTTATGACTTGTTTATGTTATGTTTCTAACTTGTATATCTTTTACAATATGCAGAACATACAAGCATTAGTGTCACAACATAATTATATTATGTTTCTAAGTTGTATATACCATGTTTATGACTTATTTATTCTATTTTGTAACTTTTATATCTTTTACAGAGATGTCGAACATACAAGTATTAATTCTATAACTTTTTTATGTTATGTTTGTAACTTATACATACCATATATACAGCATATAAATATATATAATACATATAAACAACATATGTACAACATATAAATAACATATATGTAATATATAGATAATATATAAACAACCCATAAACAATATATAACAACGTATAGACAAGTTATAAAGAAGGTTTAAAAAAGTCTGAAACATAAATAGAGTTTAGACAAAACTTAAATAAGTTTCAGACAAGTCCGTAAAAATGCAATTTAGAAATTTCAAGTGATAACTTATCACATTACTATTTTATTAACTACATTTAGTTATACATTATAAATTTTATATTATGTTGTGTGAATATAGTATTTCATATTATCTCGGGTATTTTTCTAATCTATTGTTCTAAATTGATGGTATATTATTTGTTAAGTTGATTAATTAAATTTAAACAACAGGTAAATGGGTACCATACGGATAAACATATACCATGTGAGTAGGGTACGGGTAATAATTTTTGTCACCCGCGCGGGTAAGGGTAAGGTATGGGTACATAATATAAACTACAGATACGGGTAAGAGTATTGATATACCTTACTCATTGTCATCCCTACTACACAACAGACAGTTGTGGGGCGGTTGTAAATTTCGCGCTAAGACCTTTTTAGCTGCGGTGAAAATCGTCGCTAGACAAAAAGAAAACCATCACCAAGGGTCGTTTTCCTTATAGTGTCACATATCTCCTGAGTATTACTACGTACATTGCAAAATAAACTGGTATATGCTATATATACAACTTTTTTAAGTTAGCTACAAGACTACATAATTAATTAAAATTTATTCAATGTAAGTCATTCGGCCAAATCAAAGAAGTATTCAGTTTGATTTTATCCTTTGACCAAGTAAAGCATTTCTTGGATTCTGCAATATCTTCTAAACTAAGCTACAATCTTTAGAACATACAAATTGGCAAAATCAAACCTAGTTTAACTGATATCATTCTTGAATCTGTGGCACCATACTAACTCATTGCATCCGTTCGAGATGCTACAGGAAAGAACGCATCTATTTTCACTTATTTTATGACATGCAACTAATTACCTAGTATCCACCACCCTAAGACCAATTGTTTCCCTATTTTTTAGTGAAAGGCAAACAATAACCCTTTGAGCATGCCAGAGAATTTTAGTTTTCTCAAACTTAAATTTGACTCAATCTAATTCAATCACACGATTGTAAATAGCAAAGGGATTGAAATCTATTTTAATGGTCCTCCACTCCCTGCACAACAACTTGTGGAAACACGATGACAGAACCAAAAACAAGAACAATGTTAACAGAAGCTTAAGAACAAAAGGGAAATTTTACATCTCCTGGTGTGTAATGTAATGTAAAAGGGTGTCCCCTGCTGCTTTCCAAAAATGAAGTTATATATTGCTCCCCTGCCTTGTTGATAATTCTGTTGATAAGAGTCCTTCGTTGCATAAAATCTAAGCTCTCCACGTCTTCTTTACTGGATGACTCCCCAAAGATATTTGCTTCACACTTCTCGCAGCCAAATGAACTCATCCCAATCTGGTTCCACTTCCCACGCTATTTTGGTGGGAAAAATATTCCCCTAATGAGTTGGGTTGTTTTCCTAGGCAAGCCCACTTGATGTCGAAATGAATCAACCGTTTGGGTTTAATCCGGCCCACTAGACCCGCTTACGTTTACACGTGGTAGAAGTCCTCTCGCTCACAAATGCTTCCTGTAGTAGACTTCAAAAAACATGATAACTTGTACTACGTCAAGGAGTTCATTAAAGACCCATCTGCATATTCCTACTAAGGCGTCCAGATAATTCATAGTGTCCCAAAAAACACGATCCCAAGGAGCAAGAAGGATTAGGCTTACTCTACAATAAACTGCAGCGGGTAGTTTCCAACAATTTCCAAAATCCTTCAGATGTATTAAATACTCTAGACTTCCTTTCACAAAACCCAAGAATCGCTCTACCGCCTCTACCGTCTTCCAGAACAATCACGGAACCCAAGGCTTCACCAAATTTGCTCCTAAAAATTCTCGATCCCCTCCAACGCCAATCCTAGCGCCTCGACCAACCCCTCACTCATCGTCACCGTCAGTGCCATTCTCGATCGCCTCCGACGCCAATCCTATTGCTATTGCTATCGGACCTTCACACCATTGCAGTCTCTCGTATTCCACCACTCATTCCCTTTTTCATACGGTGCACCACTAAATCTCCGAATGATACTTGGCATTGGTGTGCCTTTGTTTAATTTGGAAAGATGGTACTGTCGGCCTAGGCTCAAAATCGTAGCCTTTAGGGTTTTGGTGCTTGCTTTATTGTTCCGTTTGCTTTCCTAATGGTTACTTCTCCTGAGTGGCCAAAGGCCAAACCCACGAATTCATTGTGCGTCTAAGAAATTTTTCCCGTTTAGAGGTGGTTTAATAGCCCTTGTGAACTTGGTGGAACCATGGTGGCCATAGGGCCTACCATAGCCTTGCTTATCCCGTCAAGTTGTTTTTGCAATTCCTCTGGCCAGAGGATTGGCTACCTTTAACCCTCCCGACTTCAAGAACCTCAACTCCTTCAAGTTACTTTTTCCATCTACACAGCTCACTTCAGCCTTGCAGTCCCCTTTCTCGCTTGCTACTTTTGTGTTGCCAACTCCATCTTGCCAACTCATCATATACCAACGCTGACTTAAATTTCCATGGTCAACGAAAGGTAAAGCCTCAAGTCCTCAAATACTTTGCACTGATCCCTTCCCTTTAAATCCACTTGCTTGCATTCGTAACAGCTCACAGAACAAGCAACAAGAATCACATGGCTACAAAAAGGTTAGGTTGCACAAGCGACAATTCACACTTACCTGCTCCTTGGTGTCTTTGTACTGTATTAATGAATTTATAGTAATTGAGGCTTATTTCTTGTAGGGTCCTCCACCTCTACGGTGCTTTCCTCAGGTCTAAAGCAACTAGGGCGGGGCTTCACCAGTCTTTATTACCACCTCTCAATAAAGGCAAGACACCGAGCATGGTTCCTTTTTCACTTCACACATGTATTTTAGCTTGTACACTCTTCCTTAATTCTTTCCTTGGACAGGTGGCTACTGGAGCCTTTACTATTTCTCCTTCTGTGAGTACTCCACCAGACCCGGGGTTTCCATTTTGTCAGGGGGATAATCTTGTGGTCAACCGTAGCGAGAGCCTCTACTCTAACAAGATGAGGGCTTGGTAGGTCACCCCTTCTTGGTGGGAGGAACTTGTGGCATTCTTTGAACCCCATTGTTCCCCCACATGGCCTGGCATGTGCATTAACAACTTCATCAGCCTTACCATCAAACAACCTTCACCTTGCTGCGACCTGATTTACGGAGCTCTCCCTTTGTGGTCCCACGGCCGCAATTCCTTTTTATTCCCTCATGGTCTGATCTCCATCACCCTCAGGGATATAACTGCTATCACAGGTCTACCTCTCTTTGGCCATGACGTCCCCAGCCAACTGCCAACGAGAGAAGCAGAAGTTGAGGACCTAGAGGAACTAACAAAAAAATTCACAAAGATCAGCACCTATGCTTTGGTATGTTGTTCTTCTTGTTCTTCAATTATTTTCAATATCGGTTTTAACCATTTCCTAATCTAGGTGGTGGATACTCTCCTTAAAAAGCAGTTCTCTCCTGATCATGCAAACTCCGTATTCCTCTGGACACTGGTATGTAAGTCCATCCTCTATCTGTTTAGAGGGAAATTGACCATGAATAGCCTTCCTCTTGTACACTCTCTCTTTCGCGGGGAAAAATTGCCCTTGTTCTCATGCTTCTTGGGAGTACCTACAGGGGTTTACATAAAGCTGTTACACATGAACCACTGAGGCACTTACCAGGCACTTGCTGGCTAGTGCAATTGTGGTTGTTCCTCTACTTCCCTTTTTTGCAGGTAGACCCCCCCTCCTTGGCATGGGTCTCTAATTCTTGCAGTAGCCACATGTGAGAAAAGCAAGAACAAAAAAGATGTGATAGACAACTTAAGAAAGTAAACCTTTGAGACAGCGCCACTGATGTTTTTATTATATAATGACGATGAGAGCAACCTTCCTCCCATCCCACTGAGGTACTATCTGGACACTGTTCCAGCAGACTAGCTAAAGGACTGGAATAAGATGACTCAGGCCAGTCATTTACATGTAGGTATGTCTTACAGTTGTTGTGCCGCCAATTTGGCATTTGTCAAGGTTTGCCATGGGACATTGCCAGATGCCTACCCCTAAATGGTGGGCGTGTCTCTTTTGATGAGGACATTATTAAAAAGCTAAGGGTTACTCAGTATCAGCAGATTCACCAATCAACCACCTAGAAAATCCCCTTCAGAGCTATTTGCAGAATCCCCTTCAGAGCTATTTGCAGAGCTACATGTAATCTTAATATAGCTATCCAAGAGGAGAGTGAATTCAATACAAATTTTAAATTTAAAAACTTTTGTAAACTTTTACACATTATGTCGAAAACTAAAAAAGATGTTAAATCCAATACACAACCACAAGATATAAAATAAAGATAGTAAGGAGATGGAGGGATAGAAGAGAGAAGTCCTCGATTTATAGTGGTTCAGTTCTCTTTGACCTACGTCCACTCTTCTAGCTCACTAGAGAGTTTTGAATTCACTAATTCTTTCTCACTTGCAGGTGGAGGCAAACCATTAAAAACCCTTATTTTGCAGGCTCACAAGAAATCTTCTATACACTTGCTTTCAAGCCAAAACAAGAAAACCAATAACAATTTCTAAGGATCACTAGCAATCACTTTTGTTTTTTAAGGTTTCAACAAGTAAACCTATACTACCCTCAAGTTTAACACCAAAGCTTGAATTACAAGAGGATTCAAAGATTTTATAACAGTAATCCCACACTAACTCACTGAACATATAGCAAATGTAAGCTTAGTTGGAATGTAAGACTCACGACCAATAGGAGAGAATATCAAAAATCAAATTGGCAGATGTTTGACACTCTCAAAAAAGTTCTTAACTTCTCTCTTACTGTAGATCTATATTTATAGGCACACTCCAAATTATAGTTGTTCTGGGTCCGAAAATAACCTTTAAGAGACGAGAAATATTCTGATTTTAATGACATCAACTAGTACAACGTGCATAGATTTTATGCAACGTGTGTAGTATGATATGCCATATTGATACTGCGTGACTTGTATCTCCTCTACGTGTCTTGTATAAAACTTGGTCATGAGTGCTTCAAATGTACCAACTGTAACGTGATTTACATCTTTGCAATGCACTTTGTGTTTATATTTGTATCCATCACCTAGGAATATTCAACCTTTAAAGTGACTTGCATAAATGCAATACGCCTTGATCAAGCCTTAATGTGCGTTGATCATAGCCTCTCCAAGTATCTATACGCTTTAATGTTCTTCAAAGATCACACCTTTGATTTTTCATGTGACTTGTGACAGATGCTAGAGAATATTCAAATTTTGAATCCCGAGGTTATGACGTGCCGAATTTGTCAGATGCTGACCTCTCATTCGTCTACGTGACTTATATCAATTACAACAGACATAGATTGCTTTCTCCAAAGGTGACTCCTTTATTCATCTACGTGATTTCTGGTGGAGTGCAATACTCATTGACATTGCATTGTAAGTCTGATTTAGGTCTGGTATAAATCTCGTCTACGTGACTTGTATGCCTTACAATGCGACTTGTATACTTTGGGATCATTTTGTTTCCTGAGTGGGTCACATTTACGTGAATTATTGCCACAATCTACACACCTTGTGATGCATCTGGAGAAACCATAACTCCTAGAATATAATCAACGTGACTTGAATTTAGTATAACGGGCTTTGATCATCATGCTATGGGCATAGATAGATGTAAAACATGGCTTACTTAACTACTTCACATGTTTTTTTTTAAATCATCAAAACTTAGAGGAAATTTTTGTGTTAACCAAATTTGGTTCAACATTCTCCCCCTTTTTTATGATGACAAAATATGAAAATAGTTTGCACTCCCCCTCAATCAATGCACCTATTCATAATTAAAAAAACTACAAAATTGCAAAATTTTTTAATCAAGGTTCTTTAAGCCTTGTCACGTTTGTTAGCTCGATCACAATTATAGAATACACACAATTCAATTCACTTCACTTCGAACTATTAACCTAATTTTCTCCTCCTTTTTGTCAATAATCAAAAAGAAGAAGGAGTAACACAATCATGGATCATGGAATTTGGCTAATAAGAAATTGCATTGAACATAATATTATGAGAAATTACAACCATTAGAACATCAAAATAACTAAACATAGCAAAAAATATGTACATGATGCAAATGTATGCATGACAAAATGTGGATCAAATGCTTATGAAAATAACTATTTTGATTCGAAAGGCTCAATGACCTAGATGTCTTTGTCACTGAAATCCACTGTCTCTGACAGCTCTTGCTCTTCCTCAAAATCAATAAGCTAAACAACTTTAGGAGGAGCAGGACCATACATGGATGCATCAGCTGGAAGGTCAATGCTATCAGTCACTATTTCCTCAATTATGGGAGGTAGAGGATCATTGGTGTTCTCTTCATTAGCAGAATCCACATCAATTTCTTCGACAAATTCTCAATACTGTTTAAGAACTTGCCTAGCTAGGTCAAGTGTCATCTCATCTTTTTTTTCTTGCTGTGTTTTCTCTTTTGGTTTGAGATTTGCCAACAGAGCGTTGTTCGGTTGAAGCAAATTGATAACAATTTCAAAATTTTCTCGAGTTTCTACTTGAAATGCCTCAGATGCAGCATTGAGCTCAAGAAACGCAGTTTTCAAGTTGCCAAAATCACATGAACTAGTAGCTCTTGCCTCTCCTTGGTGGGAACTTTAACCCAACTCTTGTTCTTTTCTTCTCTTTTGCACCTTCCTCTTTTCGTCTTTGGCTTTCCAGATAGTTACTCTCATCCGGATTAGGTTTCATTCCCTCATCTTTTTTGCTCACCTTAACATCATCTTCTCGAAGATAAAGATGGAAGACGTATCCTCTCCCAACAGTCTTGTAAAGCCTCATAAGGCTCAAAGAATCACTTCTGAGTTTCCTTGACTCAATCACATGCTTGGAGTCAAAACCATCCAATTTTATCTTGAAATATTGGAAAATCTTAGTAAGATGACTTCCAAAAGGCATGCTTTCTTCTCTTTGTCTGTCCAAAGCAGAGGTAGACAAATTGAAATTCTTAATTTTCTCGAGAATCCAGTCAATGGAAACCCAAGCGAAATTTATTTGCTCTCCCCTCATAAGTAAATACATTGTTATCTCATCTTGAGCAGTGAAAGGAGATTGAGTGTGTGACTTTGGCTGAAGTATCTTTGTAAAGGTAGTGTGAACCATTTTCCATTTGGCACCAAAATCATTTTGGTCAAGTGTCTTCACACCTTTGTCAATCTACACAACGCTGTGATTGGCAAACATGAATTCTCTCGTCTGATCAGTGTCAACCATAATGGTGTTTTTTCATATCTACATACTCATTGATACCTTGCTCTCATTTTACTTAGATTCCAACCAGAGGCAATTTGAACAGCTTGTTTAGAAATTTCTCATCAATCATTATATCTATTCAATATACTCTGTTCTGCACTCCGATGGTCTGAAAGTACAGAACATCATCTTCATCCTCATTGACCCACTAACTTGCATTGGCGTAAAATTCTCCAATAAGATATGGATATAAATTAGATGCCTCTACATAGAAATCTCTGATTCCAAACTTTCTGAAATCCTCCTCAATATCCAAACAAACCTCCTTCAAAGACCTAAAATCAAAAACCTTTGAATCAGAAAAATCAATCTCTTTCAAATTCGCAAACAACCTAGCAGCCCTCTCATTAACAAATTTGTTAGGATTAGGTTCCTCCTCTTCTACCATAACCTTATTTTTCTTCTTAGATGATTTAGAAGGCGAAGAAATAGGATTACCTGATTTGGTGAAGGCTTGCTTGACATTTCGGGGATGTTTCACGCCCTTCAAAGCTTCATCCTTGTCCTGTTGCTTTTGTGGGTCATGGATTTTCTTGGAGCAAGCTTCATAATTTTTCTTAGGAGCCATAAGATAGTCACTACTACGTGAGATAGAGTAATAGTGTAAGTTCCATAAGGGTTTGGTGGAAATGGAGAGATGTGGGATTTTGAGAGTGTTGGTTTCTGTGGGAGATAGAATAGGTTTAGGTAGGAATTTGAATTTTGAAATTTGAGTGAAAAAACAGGCAGGATATGAGTTAGGGTTTTGAGTTTAAAATGAAAAGAGAGAGGGAAAGTTGGGAATTTAGGTTTTAATTTGGGTAAAAATCTTCTACGCTACTTGTACAGTTTGCTATGTACGTAGATAGGAAGTCAGTGAAGCCTTATGTATTTAGCATATTATACAACGAGTTTAGACGTGGTCTCAGATGAATTTGGTGGTACTATGTAGAATATGGACTTTAGCTCAACATCCACAGCAATAAAGTCTATGCCCCCAGAAGATACAAAATGAAATCTACATAACTTATACCAAATACAATGTACTTTAGAGCCATCTCACAAGTCACACGAGATTACGTAAATCCAGCTACGTATCTTGTGCATCCCTTGTACGTCCATTGATATATAGTCTCCAAAACCAAGAACATTGCATCATATACAACGTGTCTTATACCCAATATAACTCGCTTAGAGACATCATACTTGATGCTCAGAGTTCTGTCCATTTTTGTCAATGGGCATTGCATTTTCTACAATGCTCACAACACAAACCCATAAAATCTTCATAGTTCATCTTTGATGATCAACGTGCATTCCACATCATACAAAGTACATAGCATAACCCCAGTAAACATCCATGATGATCAACGTACGTTGACCCTTTTGACAATGTACTTTGCTTCCGAAATTAATATATCCAGGGATGAACCACACCACAATAAGGTGCATAGCATCAAATACAACTCACTTAGCATGAACCCAAATTCCAACACTTAGCAACTTTTGATCCTCTCAACCTTAGTAATTTCATTTGGCATATCGATCACTTTGATATATATGTATGAAACAATGCATATGAACACAACATATTACACTAATGATTAATCAAAACTCATTCAAGTCACACATTCCAATGCGCCTACGAATTGAAACAAAATGCTTTTCATCAAGGTGTTTTGTGAAAATATCAGCAAGCTGATCATGAGTAGAAACAAATTCAAGGACAATATCTCCCTTGAGAACATGATCTCTGATAAAATGATGCTTTATATCAATATGTTTGGTCTTTGAGTGTTGAATTGGATTTTTAGAAATGTTGATTGTACTTGTGTCATCACATTTGATAGGGATTTTTAAAAACTTGATTTGAAAATCCAAGAGTTGTTGTTTTATCCACAAAATTTGTGCAACATGACTACCAGCTACTACATATTCAGATTCAACAGTAGATAATGAAAAATAATTTTATTTCTTTGAAAACCAAGAAACAAGTGTGTTCCCTAAAAATTGGCAAGTACCAGATGTGCTATTCCTATCTAGTTGATTTCTAACATGATCAACATCGCTATATCCAACTAGATCAAAGACATCATGTTTAGGATACCACAATCCAATAGTTTTATTACCAATCAAATATTTGAAAATCTGTTTTACAACAATCAAATGGGACTCTTTTGGACATGATTGAAAACGTGCACAAAGACAAACATTGAACATAATATCAGGTCTACTAGTTGTTAGGTAAATGAGAGATCCAATCATACCTCTATATAGCTTTACCTCTACTCCTTTTCCTTGGTCATCTTTGGTGAGTTTTGTAGTTGTACTCATTGGAGTTGCGACAGATTTTTCATTTTCCATCCCAAACTTTTTAAGCAACAATTTTTCCTTCACCAACAATTTTACCTTTTGCATTATCTCCAATGGTAACTGGCCGACTTCTAGCAATCGTACTAGAATAAATGTAGTTTTACTTGGAAGTATTCCAAGGATATCAAACTCAAGGGAGCGAGTACTAAATGTGATCAATTCTTAAAAGAAAAGCAATAAATAACATGAATGGGTTTTTTGGATTTTTATAAAATAAAGTTAGCAATTGGTAATTAAGATGATTAACAATTAATGACTTAAGTGTTCGGACTATCGAGATTTCAACTAAAGACTCCTATTTGCTATTAAGGAATGGAGTTTTGGGAATGAGTGTTCTCTCCACCAAGCTAGCCTAAAGCCTCTCTCAAGGTCATTTAAGCCATACCAAGATTTAGAAAAAGGGTCCTCTCAGCATCAATTAGCTAAACTAAGTTCATTAAGCCATTGGGGAATTTCATCGAACACCTTATGGGTCTAGGTATATCTCTATTCTAAACCACACAAGTTTAATGCAAGTTGACATCTCCTAGTCTTCATCTTTCAATTAATCAACTAGGATTATCTAAACTACCATTAGGGTGATCAATCTAAATAATAGTCAATTAAAACAAGCCATTAAATCAATGCCAATAGGTAAACATCAAACTAAAAACAAAAATCACAAGACCCATTAATCAATCTTCAAATATTGAACATAAAACACAATATCCATTCATTAATAAGCAAATATTAATCAATAGCTTACATCTCTAAGTCCTAACAAGAGATTTAAGCTACCATATTTAAAGAAAACACAATAAATCAATAAAAGCAAAAATAAAACATTGAAACCAAACACTATTGTGAAGAAATAGAGGAAGGGTTGATGTGAAGAAGCATTGTTGAAATTCTTAACTAAATATGGCATTCATATAACGGATAACGCAACGAAAATAATAAAAAATTTTATCCTAGAATTTCATCAAGGATCCACGCACATCAACATAAACGATTAGAGTTAGGGTTTTACCTTGAAAAACCAAAGCTCGATTGTATGAATAAATGCATTGTTGGTGTAGCTTTTAGTATCCAAAATTCGAATAACCCTTTTAGAATCACGTTGTCTTTGCTTGAACGTGTCTAGAGGTATTCTCACAACGAACTTACCTTGGATCAGTGGAATGTACTAGTACTTCTTTTAGAATCACTATTCTAAAACTCAAAAAATAATTTTCTCTCTATGAAAATGGCACTCACTAATTCGGCTTTGCCCTGAAAAGAATGGCAATGAGTGCACCTTATACATAGGCATATGAGGACACCTAAATAGGTGCATAAAAGAATCTGAAATTTCCTCTTTGTCCTTGCAAAAATTCGACCCTCATCCTATTCAAGCAATAGGGTGCCGAATTTGCTTATCTAGTCTCACTAGGTTTGCCTTTCTTATCCCACAAGAATAATCACTTCCTAATTAATTTTTTCACATAAAATTAGGGTTTTATTTTCCTTGTCACACAATAATAAAGCTTCTAATTAGTTATGGACTCCTAATTAGTTAGTGCATGTGCCAAAATTCTCCTTGTCACACAAGGAAAGTGATTCCTAAAAAATAAGAAGAGAGAGCCGAATTTCTCCCTCCCTTCTTAGGTTTATTGTACTGAATTTTCAATGTTCCTAATTAGATTAGGTTTGGCCGAAATTCACATGGGTTTGTTTGATGTTATTAGGCTTTTAATTATATGATACATTATCATAAAATAAATCATTCACATGGGTCGAATTATGTCACACATAATTAAATAATTATAATCATGATAATTGGTGATTCATATTAAAAGCTCATTACATTAATAAACTATGTATTAAATCTTATTTAACACATAAATCATAAAACCCTGAATTGTTATTGATTAATCAAATTAATCATCTTAATAATTCTATCACCACAAAGAGAGAACTTTTGTAACAATCCAATTCGTTCTTGTGTGTGATCCAGTAAGCCCACTCGAAATTGACAACGGGTCTTATCCCAAACCTTTGGGCCCAAAGTCCATAAGTTGTATCTAGTAATACATTATGGCAACCCAAAATCAAGTGGATGTCGATGATCCGAGTTTATCTTTCACATTCTGATATTTAGTCCTTTTGTCACACGATATCTCATCTAAGCATAAGGCATGATCACATGTCAACATTATATTGCTTAGCATATTTCTTGATCTCAAGTAGATTGATATAACAAATGACATTGATAAACCCCTTTATCAATTCATTCGAGTATGCATACATTCCATCAATCCTACTCATCAAGTGGTCTGAAGATATCACTCTTCATAGGAGGAACAAATCCATCACTCTGACTATCACTCATCTACAAGATTCATGACATATCCAATCATAGCCTTTATTGTTACCTTATTACGGATAACGTTTGACGAAGTCAAAACATGTGATTTCTCATGTAAGAGTCGATAGTGAGTTTCAGTGAGAGGACTCAAACATCACCACTGTATGAAAGCTACTTGTGACATTGATCAATGAAGTACTTTCATACCTAGCCAGTCCAATACATGTTTTCTAACATGTATCTATGTTCCAAGTGATATCTCATATCCATAATCAATAAAATGTGATCATCCTTTTAGCAACATACTAACCTTGGCTGGTTATCATTCCCATGATAACAATCGATTAGGGACTTTTAGAATAGTATTCCTTTTATCTTATGGTTTTACTATCAAGTCACATACCTGATGACATAGGGAAGAATTAACCATTCGTGAAAGTTTTATTATCATAAACAATATAATATTTCATGGATATGAAGTAAAATTCCTCTTTATTAAATAATAAATGTAAAAACAATGTACATCAATGATTGAACTAGGGCACAAAACTAACAATCTCCCACTTGCACTAGTCCCAATTAGGAACGAACCTAACACCTAAAGACCTAATGTGTTTTTCATGTTTTGGTTCAGGGGGAGCCTTTGTTAAAGGATCCGCTACATTGTCATTAATATCAACTCTGCATATCTTAACATCTCATCTTTCGACTATCTCTCGAATAAGGTGGAAACGTCTGAGTATGTGTTTGGTTCTTTGATGTGATCTAGGCTCCTTGGATTAAGCAATAGTCCCATTGTTGTCACAATATAAGTCTACTGGGTTTACGATGCTTGGGACAACATCCAAACTAGTAATGAACTTCTTGAGCCCAACAGCTTTCTTTGCGGCGTCTGACGTGGCTATATACTCAGACTCTGTAATAGAATAGGTCACAGTGTCTTGCTTGGAGCTTATCCAGATAACAACACATCCATTCAAACAAAACACATAACTAAATTGCGATCTCAAATCATCATGGTCAGACTGAAAGCTAGCATCAGTGTAACCACTTAGGACTATTTCACCTTCTTGTTCTCCATAAACCAAGAAAACATCATTAGTTCTTCTCAAGTACTTACGGATATTCTTGATTGTGTTCCAGTGACTTTCACGTGGATCGGATTGGAATCTACTAGTCATGCTTAATTGAAAAGCAACATCAGGGCATGTACAGAGCATGGCATACATGATGGATCCAATAGCAGAAGCATATGAAATCCTACTCATGTAATCTCTGGATTGCCTTGTTGTAGGACAATCAGCCTTGCTTAAAGGCTTTCCAAGAACTATGGGAATCATTCCTTTATTGGAATTTACCATGCTAAAGCTTTTTAGCACCTTATCAATGCACACACTTTGACTCAGTCCAATGAGCATCTTAGATCTATCTTTATAGATTTGTATCCCAAGGATAC
>CAODLS012344476.1:0-14571 GCA_948243855.1 Flueggea neowawraea | reverse complement strand
GATTGGTTACAAAAAGATTCTCTCTTTGCTGTAGATGAATTATTAAGATGATTAATTTGATTAATCAATAATAATTCAGGGTTTTATAATTTATGTATTAAATAAAATTTAATACATAGTCCATTAATGTAATGGGCTTTTAATATGAATCACCAATTATCATGGGTATAATTATTTAATTATGTATGACATAATTTGGCCCATGTGTGTGTGATTTATTTTGTGGTAATGTATCATATAATTAGAAGCTCAATAATATTAATAAAACTCATGATGAATTTTGACCTGTCCTAACCTAAATTGGAGGGAGAAAATTTGGCACAATAACATTAAAAGTAAGGGATAAAATTCAACTCCATCTCCTAATTTTTAGGGATCACAATCCTTGTGTGACAAGAAGAATTTTGGCACATGCACTAATTAATTAGGAGTCCATAACTAATTAGGAGTTTTATTCTTGTGTGACAAGAAAAATAAAATCCTAATTAGTATGTGAAAAAATTAATTAAGAATATTTATTCTTGTAGGACAAGAAATACAAATCCTAGTATGACTAGGAGTAGAATTTCAACACACCTCTTCCTATATAGGAAGAGGCCGAATCCTAGTAGGGCAAGGAGAGGGAAATTTTGGCCTTATAGTGCTGCCTATTTAGGTCCCCTCATATGCCTATAAATAGGGTTGCACACCTTGCCATTATTCCATGGGCTTCGCTGAATTTGTGTATGCCACTTTCAAAGAGAGAAAAATTATTTTGTGAGCTTTAGAATAGTAATTCTAAAAGAAGTGCTAGTACACTCCACCAATCCAAGGTAAGCTCGTTCATGTGGATACTTCTAGCCACGTTCGTGCAAAGGCAACGTGATTCCATAAGGTGATTCGGATTCTTGGTGCTAAAAGCTACACATCGTTTCATACAACCGAACAATCGAGCCTTGGTGAAAGGTAGATCTTCTAACCTTAATTATATATGTTGATGTGCATGGGTCCTTGGGGGAATTTAAGGAATAAATTTTTTGTTATTTCCGCTGTCATGATTGCTTATGAATGTCATAATAGAGCCGTGAATTCCAACAAGAACACCAAATGTTTACACTTGGGATCAGCATAACTCTTTTACAGATTATAAGCGGTATAGATCTGCTGCTGGATCAGTCTAACCTTCTTCGTAGTCTCCAAAATAAGATCTGGCCCCAATGGCTCTCTCTTTCCAGCCTTGGCCCAGCAAAGAGGAGATCTACATTTCCTACCATATAAAGTCTCGTAAGGCGTCATCTCGATACTCAAATGGTACGAGTTGTTATATGTAAACTCTATCAATGGCAAGTGAGAATCCCACCAAAATTCACAATGCACGCCCTCAAATTATCTTTCAGAGTCTGAATTGTACGCTCGGACTGGCCATTGGTCTGCAGATGGAAAATTGTGCTCAAATCCAATCGAGTACCCAACTCCTCTTGTAGTTTATTCCAAACTTGTGAAGTAAATGGATGCCCGTTGTTAGACACTATGGAAATCAACACACCATGCAAACATAAAATTCGGTCAACCTATAACTTCGCTAACTGCACTGCTCCATAGGTCGTCTTGACAAGGAGAAAGTGTACAGACTTAGTCTATAGGTCTATAATGACCCAAATGGAATTGTATCCAGCAGACATCCTCGGTAACCCAACCATAAAATCCATCGTGATACGATCCCATTTCCACTCCCAAAGGGGCATTAGTCGTAACAAACTAGAAGGACATTGATGCTCGAACTTAACCTGTTGATAAGTCAAGCATCGGCTAACAAACTAATTGATATCCTTCTTCATCCCTAGCTACCAATAAGACTCTCAAAAATCTCGATACATCTTAATATACCCTGGGTGTACAAAATATCCAGAGCTATGACCCTCAGTCATGATCTCCTCACGTAAACCACCTGAAGATGGTATGCATAACCTCAATCCAAACCAAAAAACTCTAGAATCATCAACATTGAACCCAGGTATACCAGACGACTTAACTTTCTCAATCAAACTCTGAATCTTTGCATCTTCCTTTTGAGTCTCTCGGATCCAACAAAATAGGTCTCACCTCAATGTGACCAAATAACACTTCTGAGCCATCAAGTCGTAGCTCAACCTCTAACTCCATCAAAATATGTCACTTCAACATAGCAAGTCTTCTCTCTGTGGCAACGTGGTTAGACTTCCGATTGACTTCTTAATCAAAGCATCGGCAACTATGTTGGCCTTACTAGGATGATAAAATATAGTGTAATCGTAATCCTTAAGCAACTCCAACCAACGTCTCTGCCTTAGATTCAGATCTCGATGCCCAAAGATATAATTAAACTCTTATGATTAATGAAGATCTCAAAAGTCTCTCCGTAAAGATAGTTTCTCCAAATCTTAAGTGCGAACACAACTGTCGCTAACTCTAGGTCATGAGTTGGATAGTTTTGGTCATGGTTCTTGAGCTTCCTTGAGGCATACACAATCACCTTGTCATGCTGCATCAACACACAACCTAAACCACCCTGGATGCATCATAATACACTGCAAACCCTTCAGAGCCCAACGGTAAGGCTAACATTGGTGCACTGGTCAAACCATACAAACTTCACTCCTTTTTTAGTCAACTGAGTCATAGGAGCTGCAATATTAGAGTAATCCTGGATAAACCTCTTATAGTACCTGGCCATCCCTAGAAAACTCTGAATCTCAGTGACAGCCTTAGGTCTCGTCCAATGGAGCATTGCCTCTACTTTCTATGGATCTACCAAGATCCCATCCTTAGACACCATATGTCCCAGAAATGCCATCTCTTTGAGCCAAAATTCGCACTTCGATAACTTCGTATAAAGCTAATGCTTTCGTAAAGTCTGCAGAACTGATCTCAAATGATCTTTGTGCTCTGCTCTACTCTTTGAGTATACTAAGATGTTATCGATGAAGATAATCACGAACCGATCTAGATACGGTCTGAACACCCTGTTCATTAAATCCATGAATGCCACTGGAGCATTCGTCAACCTAAATGACATCAAAAAAAATTCATAATGCCCATATCTAGTTCGGAATGCAGTCTTCGGAAGGTCCTCACATTGAATCCTCAATTGATGATATCCCAACCTCAATTCGATCTTAAAAAACCACTGCGCCTTGCAATTGGTCAAACAGATCATCTATCCTCAGAAATGGATATCGGTTCTTTACCGTTACCTTATTCAATTGGCGATAATCAATGCACATACAAAAGCTCTCATCCTTCTTCTTTACAAATAAAATTGGAGCACTCCAAGGTGAGATGCTTTATTGAACAAATCCCTTATCCAAAAATTCTCTCAACCGAGTCTCTAATTCTTTCAATTCAACTAGCGTCATCTGATACGGTGGAATTGATACATCTTCTACTCTCAACTCCGATCCCTCTGGCTCAGCCAAAACAAAAGGCAAATATGCCTCACATCCTTGTGGATCATCTTCTCTGATCTAATAACTGATACTACTCACTTTGGAAACAAAATTCACTTTGACCTAGCTTGGAAAAATAGTCTAGGGTAACGGGCCAAGTCGAAAGCCAATCAATACCATTATAACATCAAACTCCCCAACGTCTAACACGATTAGGTCAGCTATCAGCTCGTGGCCACCAATGGCAATCATACAACCCTTAACCTCTAAGGAAATCGGGTTAGATGTTTTAAAACACAGCCGATCTAAATGGTACGTTTATCAATTGTAGGCCGAGAGACATGTGTGTCAGGGGAGAAAATGCACTTTCACGCCTTAATCCAGCACACACACGAATGACAACATCCAGCAGCGGATGAAGAAAGCAAAATGGCTTGTAGCTGAACTCCAGCACACGAGACGCACATTTCAGACACAAAATGCATGTTTCATGGCTTGTTTTCCAAAATTCATCTCTTCCAATTTCAATTGAATATCTCAAGTTTCAACAAACCTATTGTAGTCCCAATATGGAAATCTAAGAGGGGGGATGAATTGGATTTCCTGCTAAAGTTAAAACCTTTTTGAAATCTTTTTGAAGTTTGAGGAAATCAAAGCAACATATAAATTCAAAACACGACTACACTGATCTAAAATTAAAAGAGAGTGAGAGATAGAAAATCAAAGCCCAATATTTATAGTAGTTTGGTCCTCCTTGATCTACGTCCACTCCTCTGGCTCACTAGAGAGTTTGAATCCACTAAATTTCCTCACTTGCAGGTGGATGCAAACTGTTTACAATATCTTATTTTTCAGGCTCGTAAGAAAACCTTTTACACATTGTTTTTACTGGTCAAAACAAGAAAACCAAAACCTCTTTGTTTTTTTAAGGAACCAAACAAAGCAAACCTATTCTATTCTCAAGCTTTACAACTAAAGCTTGATTACAAAAGTATTCCCAGATGAAGAATAATATTCCTTCACCAGCTTAGTAAACAGATAGCACTACGTACGTTGACATTGTTTCAAGATCATCAGAGTTCTACATGCAGTGTTGTTCCTTCTACATGCATTGCATATACTGTAGTAGCCACTACTTGATATCAGGTAGTTGCTACGTGCATAGACCTTTCTTCTGTGTGCGCTACATAATGCACTACATGCGTTGACGTTGTTTCAAGATCACACCTTTGGTTTTTTAAGTGATTGTGCCAGAGAATATTCAAATTTGAAATTCCTGATGAGCATCTTGAATTTGTTACTTAGTCCAGCTCATTCTCGTCTATATGCTTAGCATGCCTTGCTATATGAGTAGATCTCTGTGTTCTTCTGACATCATCTGAATCTTTGTCGGAGAATACTCCTGTTTGAAATTCTGAAATTCTGCAATAGAATTTGGCTTTATCTTAGGCAGGTGTCATCTTTGTCTATGAGTGTTAAGCAAGTTCTGTGTGTGTAGCATAATCTCCTCAAAGATGTCTCCTTTCCTCTTCTACGTGCATATCACTGATGTAAAATGTGACCGATCTTGTTTTGTGAGTACTTTTTAGTTTGCCTTATGGTCCCATCTACATGCATAGACCGATGTTCAACGTGCGTAATATAAGGTGACCTTCAAACCATTAGATTTTTTTTCTTTTCTACGCGCATTGGTCTTTGTATAATGCACACAACATAGATTTGGATCATTCTGCCTACTGATATAATATGTCTACACGCATTGCAGTTCCCGTCAATTCTGGAAATCTCAGGATACTTCTAACTTTGATCAACGTGCATACATCTTGGTTTAAAGCACTTAGATCAATCTTCAATGTGCTTATAGGTTTTTAGAACGTGCATAGCTTAACTATTTCAATTTTTTTGTAAAATCATCAAAATTCAGGAGTTTAGATGTTAACGAAAACTGCCTCAACATTCTCCTCCTTTTTGATGTTGATAAAACAATGGAAGAGTTTGCACCCCCCTCCCCCTGCCCCGCCCTCCCCTAAGTCAATGCACCTGCTTTTAAATAACTTAAAGACAATTTGAAAAAATATTTGATTAAGGTTGTTAAGCCTTGTCCTATTGTTAGTACACAAATTTTAATCAAATTATATCATATATCAGAGCATCAAATTGTGTCATATATCAGAGCAAATAAATTTATCATATCAAAGCATAATCATCAATAACTCAATTCAACAACAAGCTATTGTCACATTTTCTCAACCTTTTCGTCATAATCAAAGAGATAGAGATTAAGAACAAGTGAACACAAAGTGAATTTCTCATTATAAAGCAGAGATATGTATACAAGAAAGAGAAATATGATGCAAAAGTGTATGTGTCATGACCCGGAAAGGCCATGATCAACGTACAAGGTGAGGCAAACCGAACCGTAGGCCCGACCCATCTCACAAAAGCCTCGGATATATAGAACTTACTACCCAAACATTCATGGGTATTAATTTTTTTTTTTGAAAAACATAGTTTTAGTTCAGAATGTAGAACATATGTAAACATACATCATCATCATCACCATCATATATATATATATATATATAATAGTCATTCATGGCTATTATATTTCAAAAACTTTAATCCAATAAATATTCCATACTGGTTAGTACTCTGGTGGAAAAACTTTGGCATTGTTGAAGACATCCTCCTTTCAAAAGTCAAAAAGTCCTTACAAATCTTCACAAAAAATTACCAACCTTCAAACAGAGAAAAACTATTCCCACCACTATTATCCTCCAATACAAAGTTCTTCATCCATTGGGTATTCAGTTGGGATGCAGATATCATCACCCATGGAGATGAAGCTTTGCCCACAATAACCCGACAATTCAAAGTTAAATGGTGGAACAAATTTCAATCCATAGACAAAATCTCTGAGTCAGCAGTTCGAACTTTGATCCAAACATACCTACAAACAATACAAGCAAAGCCTGTTGCATCAATCGTTGGGCCATCCAATCCTACATTCTTGGCCTAAAAGTCACATGCTCATGCCCTTCTGGCAGCCTCCAAAAATGAAGACGAATATTGAGCCGCCATGGAACAACTCCTACAAACCCGGTCCAAAACTACAGAGTCCGCCTCAAGCTCTTCATCAGTTGCGGACTTGGCTAATTTCAATAACTACTTCGGCCATGATCCATAACAATGTATAAAATATGTATAAAATAAACTACGTACAAATAAATCCCGCTAAGTAGATATTCTACTTAGGAAAAAATTAGAGAACCAGAATTTCAAACTAATCTTTTTCAAATTGCAGATAAGTATATACAAGGGGCATTCCAATGCCTTAATTTGGACTTACTCCACCTCAAACGGTAGGTGGTAAAGAGATATCAAAACCGTTGATGGCTAGTGCTTTGCCAAAAAACACATAATGGTAGTATAAAACCAAAAGTTTGGACCTACTCCACCTCAAACAGTAAGTGGTAAAAAGATATCAAACTCATTGATGGTTGATGCTTTGCAAAAAAAAGCATAAGGAGATTATTCTCTATTACAAAACAAACCAGTCTATTCAAACATTGACGGGAACAAAGACTTCTAACAAAAGATGAGACAAAATCATTATTGCATAAACACTGTGCAACACTAAAGCAGAAGTCAAAAAGGTGCGACAGAACACTGTTCAAACACTGTGCGACATTGTAGCAAAAATCAAAAAGTCACTGCGGAATATTATTCAAATATTGTACAGTACTGTAGCAATCACGAGACAACTGTTCAAACACTGTACAACATTATAGCAATCACAAAACAACTGTTCATCACTTTTTACAAAAATTACAAGAATACCCTTGTCCTCTTCTATAAATAGGGGGCACCTCTCATTTGTAACCAGACTTAATTTTTCGGATTTTAGAACTCTTCTGATATTTTTAAGCCAGTTATTAGTATAAGTCCACTCCAAATTTTTGTAATCCAATTATTGTAAACTTCCAGATTTATAATATAAATTTCCATTCATATTTCAATTCTGTTCATATTTATGGTTGGCCGAGCCACCTGAACTGCCATTACAAATATATGGACGGATTACCGCCTAAACTGCTACATCATTGTTAATTTTGTTTATCTTTTTTTACATACTTTCATTGTTAATTTCCTCCTTTGATGTTGAGGATCCCTGCGCATTGTTATTTTTAGGGATCATGGCTTTTGAAGAGGAAGGTTTCCAACGAATTTTGCCAATTTCTTGATCAGATTCATTTGGTGGTGTGGAATGATTTGGTATATCAGAAAGGATGTTGATATTTGAACATTGTGGCGTATCTTGAGCAATATGATTGTTTTAATAGCGATATGGATCTAGGTCCTCACAAGCTTGTCCAATTTAAATACAAATCAGCAACCCTTTATGAGTGGAATATTGATGACATGTCTGAATATGAAATTATCAACCTTCTTCAACAAACAATGCTTACAAAACCCAAACAGACACATCTGATCGTGCTATTGCAGAATTTCTTATTGCTGAATTTTCTGGTCAACTAAAAGGATGGTGGGACTTTCATCTTAGCTCTGACGAACAAACCAACATTCTTGAAGTAATCCAAATAGATGAAGAGGGTATTCCTATCCTCGATGAAACAAATACTCCAATCTCATATGTTGTTTCTACCCTTATACTTACAATATCACTCCATTTTGTTGGCGACCCTTCTCATATCAAAGACAAAAATACTAAACTTCTTTCCAACCTCAAATGCAAAAAGTTCAGTGATTTTCAATGGTACAAAACTCAGTTTCTCACTAGAGTAATGTTACAAGATGATTCAAACCAACCCTTTTGGAAAGAGAAATTCATCGATGGCCTTCCTTCCATAATCAATGAAAAGGTCAAAACCCGTATTCGAGAGCAATATGGCGATCAAATTCATTATTCCAATTTTAGTTACAGACAACTCATCAGCTTCACTCAGCAGGAAGGATTGAAGGATTGTTGTGACCTAGAATTCCATAGACAACTTCAAAAAGAAATGTCCAAAACAAGAACCCAATTAGGAACTTTCTGCAACATGTTTGACTTATCCAAAGATTGTTGCAAAGACTACACCAAACCTCCATCAAAGAAAACCAAATTTCAAAAGAAACCATTTACCTCTTATTACAAAAAAGAAAAATACCACCAGAAACCTAGGCGTCAATCTCCCAGACCTTCAAAACCAATGCAAAAACCAAGTGCCAGTTCAAAAAAGTCCCTTAAAGATATCACTTGCTACAATTGTGGGAAAAAGGGTCACATATCCAAATATTGTCCTCTCAAAAAACAAATCAAAGAACTCCATTTAGATGATAATATTATCCAAAAATTAGAAGCCCTTCTCATTGATTCCTCTGAGTCAGAACCTTCAATATCTTCAGATTCTGAAGCAGGACTTCAAATTGACGAATTAATTGCCAGTACCATTTCATCTTCTTCTGAATCTAAGTCTCCATTCAAACAAATCAACATTCTTTCTAAAGAACAAAAGTTTACCTTAGATGTTATCCAACAGATTGAAGATCCTATCAAACAAAAGGAATATTTAGAAAAATTGTGTCAGTCTCTTCAAGAACAATCCTCATCCCAACAGACTTCCCATGTTGTTCCTCCTCCAAAATCTAGTTCCTATAATCTTACAAATATTCTTAAAAAATACAAAAAAAAAGTCACAACACATACTATCTAGGAGTTACAAAAAGAAATTAAATTAGTTAAACTGAGCTTAAACAACTCAGAGAAAAACAAAACAAGCATAGTGATAGTATCCAACTTCTTCTTTCTAAAGCTTTAGAAGTTGAAACAGATGATGACTCTGTTGATCAAAACCGTCAAACTGATTCACAATCTCCACCAATTCCTGAAGATTTCTTATGTATTTTAAAAGAGATTACTTCTCAGAAATATGTCATTAAAATCAAACTTTCATTTTCAAATGATTTTGAAATTGATGCAATTGCTTTGTTTGATACTGGTGCAGATCTGAACTGTATCAAAAATGGTATTGTTCCAACACATTTTCAATCTCCAACTCTTGAAAGCCTTTCTGCAACTAATAGTTCAAAACTTCAAATAAAAAATAGATGTGATGCTAATATCCTTAATATTGGTTGTATAATTAAATCCTCTTATTTAATTACCCCTAATATAAATCATATAGTTATTTTAGGAACACATTTCATAAATCTAATTACTCCTTATCAAGTAGATCATAATGGTATTTTTTTCAAACACAGCAACAAAAATCTTCTTTTCTCTTTTCTGAAAAAACCCTAAACAAGAGATTTAAATATATTACAAGCAAATTCTATTTATCAAAATGAAATAAGTGTTTTAATTAAAGGAAAAAATGATCAATTACATAACCTCAAATAAAATATCTCCTTCCAAAAAATTTCACAACAATTCCAAACAAAATCTGTTCAACAAAAAAAAATTGAATGTCAAAATCAAATAAAAAATGATATTTGTGTTGATCTTCCAAATGCTTTCTGGGTAAGAAAACAACATATAGTTGATCTTCCCTATGAAAATGATTTTGACAAAAGAAATATTCTTACAAAGGCTAGACCAATTCAAATGAATGTTGAATTAGAACAGCATTGTAGAAAAGAAATAGATGATCTTGAATTAAAAAGACTAATTTAAAAATCAAGGTCACCTTGGTTATGTGCAGCTTTTTATGTCAACAAAAACTCTAAAATAGAACAAGGCACCCCTTGATTATTCATTAATTACAAACCTTTAAATAATGCTCTTAAATGGATTAGATACCCAATCTCTAACAAAAAGGATTTATTGCAAAAACTCCATTCTACTTACATTTTTTCAAAATTCGATATGAAATCTGGATTTTGGCAAATCCAGATATCTCCAAAAGATCTGGTACAAAACCGCTTTCATTGTCCCTTTTGGACAATATGAATGGAATGTCATGCCATTTGGCTTAAAAAATGCTCTGTCAAAATTTCAAAGAATTATGAATGACATATTCAACCCCTATTCTCATTTCTGTATTGTTTATATTGATGATGTGTTAATTTTTTCTCAAACAATTGAGCAGCATTTCAAACATCTTAGAGTTTTCGATTAAGTCATAACAAGAAATGCCTTGGTTATTTCAAAACCAATATATATATATATAGTACTAAGTATAGCATACATATCAAAGGACAAAAATAAGTGAGTATATACCATAAATCCATAATGTATCAAAAAGCCAAAACAACGACAATACCCATAACCTATAGTATTTTGGTGTGGAGCCCTTATACATAGCTATTGAGTCCAAACAAAATGGTACTCACGGTCTCGAAAGAAGTGTCTCACTGAGCACTGAAAGCTGGGTGATCATAATCAATAGAAGTACCTGAAATGTTAAAGGGAGGGGGTGAGTAAACTTAGTGAGAGATAACACTCCAGATCGCCTGATATGGGCCTCACAAAGACCGTTTTAAAAATATTTCAAAAATACGACATACACTATAATACATACATATACACGCTAAATATAATATAGTTTTAGAATTCATCTTTGAAAACGTTCACAAACTCAACAAACACATGCAACTCATATAAATAATATATGTATATAACCTATCTGACGAATAGACACAAGACCTAATCAATTTGATAAATTCCTAACCGACTAACTGACGTGGACTCTTGCCACCTGAGCCATGTGTTTGGTATGAATGCACAGTGTTACCACCAACCCTGATAATTGGACCTTCACATTGGAATATCAAAGGCTACGCTTACCCCCGTAGCATAGGTTTCCTGAGTCAAACTGATTATACTGATAATAAGCACACAAACATGCATACATATCGGATAATATATTGATAATATACTGAGTAGTATTGAATATTCATATGCAGAATATATATATATATATATATATATATATATATATATAAGATCCAGATTTCCATATTACACGTAATCAATTTTTACGAATTACCGAACCATTAATAAGTCCATTTACAGATAATAGTCCAGACATATAAAAAACATATAGGTTCAGAAAGACACAGCCTATGTGTCTGAAGTTGCAATCTCACTCACCTGGACGCCGAGCTAATAATCCAAATATACGCCAATGGCTGGTAACTGATCACCACTGATATCCAACGAAACCGAAAACTGACAATTTGTAACATAAGTCATACATCGTACTGTGGCAATACAGAAGATGCATGAGATGTAAATGTAAATGCAAATCCCTGAACCTCAGACGTCGGCAGAAATCCAATTTCCAACAAATATCTTACATTTACATATAAAAATCCCGAACTTGTAGAAAATAACTGTTTAGTCCCAGACATACATAAAATTACACTGTGGCCCTCATACTTATGAAAAATTATGTATTAGTCCTCAAACTTTTCAAAGTTGTATTCTGGTCCTCAAACTTATCCATGTTTACCTTTGGTCTTAAAAAATAATCCATATTTATGTAATAATTCTTAGGTCTCCAAAACTACAAATTGCTCCCTGTGACAAATTATTCTTCAAAAATGTCCAAAGCACATTCTGCTCAATGAAAATCGAATCCGAATGCATATTCTGATTCCTCTTAATTTGTATAAGTCAAATTTAGTGTCAAGTATATCAAATGAATCACTTAAACCGAAAAAGTTCGCACCTTTAATAATTCACGTCTCGATTCACAATGAAATCATCGCAAATACAACAAAACTGACAATTCCTATTGTAATTCAAAACATTTCCAACATCACACTAACAAATTGTATCAAGAAAACACTTAAAGGTAGCACCTTTACATATAAAGATCCAACCTTTATTGAACTCATTCGACTTTCCTCAACAATACTCCACAATCAACACAAACCCAAATGATTCAACATTAGAACAACCTAATCTATCACTAACCAAGCCAAAGTATCCTCCTTTAACATAAAAAAATCCAACCTTTCCTTGAAAACCAACATAAAACCAATAAAAAATGTCACGTTTATAGCCTATTATCCTTTATTCATCAAAACTCAATTCAAAATCATCAAACCCATTAAAAATCCCATGTAATCCAATATCAAAATTCACAAATCAATCAATTTTTGACCCAAAAATCCCATCTTTTCTCCTCAAACCCGTAGCTGCTTCAAACCCATTTAAAAAATCTACTCAAACACCATAAAAATCAATCGTTTAATGTCTAAAGCACTCCTACTCTCCAAACCAAACATCCAAACCATTAAAACTAAACCAAAACCATCATAATCCATATTCAATCATCCAAAATCATAACAAAGTCACAATCTTTCATCATCCACATCAAGACCCAAATGCCCAAACATAAAAGATATGAAAAGTGTAATATCCCATACTTTCCAATTATGATCCTTGTAGTTTTCGAGTGTGGCATTTAGGACTTTTGGAATACCAGTGGATGGTATTTGATGTTTATGATGAAATCATGTTAGATTGAATGTTGTTAAGTGTTGGAAGTGATTCGAGATGAGTTCGGTAGCAAGAGAAGTCAAGAAGGGAGAAACAAGGCATCTTACGTATGCAAGGCTAAGCCTAACGTACGCAAGGTAGGAAGAACTCACTTGCGTGAGAAATATGTGTAACATATGTGAGCTGGGTTTCTAGGATGATTCACGTACGTGAGATTTAGGGGTGGCGTACGTGAGGTCGGGATTTTCAGTTCCAGAACATGATTTTTGACTCGTTAACATACGTGACCTTGATTCGAACGTACTTTAACCTTATATTCACGTACGTGAGCCTCTAATTTCTATATATATTCGAACCCCGACCATTTTGTCCGTCATTTTCATTTTTCACACTCTCTCACCTTCAGATCGATCCTCTCACTACCTCATTGCTTGCCCAGTGTTCCTAATCATCTCTGGAGGTAAGATTTCAGTTCTAATCACCTCTTTTCATCCATTTCATGTATTTAATTTCAGAAATTCATTTTTGGCCGAAATTGAAATGGGTTTCGGATTTTGCATGATTTTGTTGAAATGGATATTGTAGGTTATTAGATTATGATTGTTGGAGGTTAGATTAACATAAGTCTAGCTTGAAATCAGAAGAAATGATGAGTTCTTTGAATGGCTAGGGTTAGATTTAGGTTTGGTTGATTTCTGATGATTTTGTTTTTTGTTTGAGAAAATTGTTGATGGATTAATGTTCCTGAGGTTGAGATGAACCCATAGGTATATTTGGTTACGATTTTTGTCGGTCGAATCGAAGGTATTTTTGAGAATAAAGTTTTGTAATTTTAGAAAGTTGATATCTAGATTTGTAATTTTAGAAAGTTGAGAGTTAGAATTGTAATTTTGGAAAGTTTGGAGTATACTTGTAATTTTGAGACTTAAGGAGTAATTTTGTACTTTCGAGCAAATTAGTTAAAATTGTAAATTCGGAGAGTTCGGGAGCTCGTTTGAGGAATCTGACTACTTGGACTAGTCGTTTGTATACTCTCAGGCTCGAGGAACTAGTTTGTAGTTTTACGAGGTATGGGGACTAAAGTTTAATTTTACAAAAGTCGGGGACCAATTCGTAATTTTATATAGATTTGGATTTTTGGGCCGTGTGTGCTAAATCTTCGATCGAAATAGAATTTCTGACGCCGTTGGTGTTTCAGTCTGCATTTGCATTTCATGCATGTTCTGTTTTGCCACAATCACCGTGTTTGATCTATTGTGAATATTTGTTTCAGCTTAGTTGATTCTGAGGTGATCAGCCATCGACCGGCGGTCAGTGATTCAGAGTTTGGAAGCGCGGTATCCAGGTGAGTGGATTGCAGCTTCAGACAGATAGGTTGTGTCTCTTCCAATTATATATTTTCTGTTGTGCTATCACCTTAGCATGCAAACTGGATTAATTAAGGGATTGAGTATCCTAAAATTTGGTCTATGTGAGGACTTGTTTGTTATTGAATGATTTTTTTGGGAAACCATTTGGATTTTGGAAAAAGAGTAGTTGTACTATGCTTTGAAAGATTTTGCGCTTCGACGAAAGATAAATTATTTTTGAAATAATATAATTTGATTATATTATATTTTGGAATATTTTGGAAAGAAATTCTGAAACTCGTTTTTGGTAAAACAATTGATTGTTTGCATGCTTGGTTTTGCAAATCATGCCATTATGGATCTGATA
>CAODLS012344331.1:0-11370 GCA_948243855.1 Flueggea neowawraea | reverse complement strand
CTTTTTGACATTCATTTTTATCATGCTAATTTGGTAATTGCAAGGAGTTTTCCACAATCTGCTATTCTGTGTGGTCCTATTTCTGCTTGTGACTAACTTCATTATAAATTTGTTAACTTTCTTTCGGTTCCCTATTTTCTGGGTCCTTCTTCCTCTACACAAGGGTAGACACAGTACCACTTTTAAGTTTCGCAATGTATGTGAATATCTTACACCTTCGGGTGTTTTTTGTTGGTGATTCTTTAACATGTTCACAGTTCTCACATTTTCGAAGTGATGGAGGAATGTAGTGTAAAACCTTTTGCGTGTAGTGCCATACTCTGATTATGATGGATGTATGGTGCATGCTCTTACGTCACAGTGATGTGCAGAAATCTTTGATGCTAGGTGTTTAACTCTAGGATTTCAGATCTGCTACAGTAAACTGAGACATTTTATTTGTACAGATGCTTTATGGTTATGTATTAAGAATGCATTGTGGTTCCTGCACACCTTTTATTGGGGACTGGATTGTGCTGTGTGCCTAATTTTCCTCTTGAAAATCTCCTCTCTTGTGAAGCTTGGTCTGTTGTAAGAATAGCACTATTTTTCTTATAAAGCTTTAGCTGGTTAAAATTTGACTTCAATGAAATCTGAAGTGTTTGATTCTTTTATATTTAGTGGGACAGACAGTCAGCTGTGACTTTACAATGATAGGTAATACATGTTTAATCCCAAAATGGCAAGCCAATTTTTTTTTTTGTTGGATTGCATCTTTCTGGATTTTCTTTATCTGGCTGATTGTAATTTCTAGTTTGATCTCAGGAAGCATCTATATATCTCTACTGCCTCGTCTTTCAATTAATATAATTTTTTCGTTATTTGCTTATACATTTTTAAAATCATGAAACAAAAAACAATTCATATTTGCATTCTTTTAGTAGTTGATAATAGTTTGGGGGACAATCCTTGTGTTTTTGTGCTCAACTCATTAACTTTGTCTCAAATGTGAGAATTGGCAATCAATTCTAAAAAATTATTCGTAATTATGGTTGAGGAAAAGTTCATTGGCAAGCAATGCCAATGATCTGACTTGTCATATCGATACATAGATGTCTTATTTATAGATTGAATTCTTTGAGGTAAGGTATATAAAAATCTATCTTCTGAATCATCAGTTTCTTTGCATTTCAACAACTTGTCTTTTGCCTTGCAGAATAGCAGAGTGGGTGGAGGATCCAAATCAGGTAGTAAAGAATCCAAATCTATCTCAAATGAGCTTGCATCTGCGATAAATGAAGGGCTTTATTTCTTTGAGCAGGTAGAAGTTCTGTTCCTCTATTTTGTTTGATTTACTTAGCTGCAATTGCAGTTAAGTTGTCCGTGAAACTGCTTCATTCTATATATAAAGTTACACAAGCATGTTATTTTCAGGAGCTCAAAAATAAACGATATAATCATAGAAAGCATAATTCCAGTTTAGATAATCGAGATGGGAAGTCAAGATCTACAAATAATGCTCATGCAATATCAAATACAAAGGCAAGTGAAAATCATGCTGGAAGCAGTGGTCATGAAGAGACTGGAAGCTCTAATCACCAAAGGAAAAATAAAAATTTCTCTAAACAGCAATCATCTCATAAGCAAAGATTTTTCTCAAAGAACTTCAGGAATCATGGGACTGGGCGAAACTCATTTGGAACCATATCAGAAAGTCCACCAAGTAGTTCGGTTGGGTTTTTCTTTAGTTCCACACCTCCAGATAATCATGGGCAAGTTGAAATCAAGTGCTGTATAAGTTCTCAAATATTTTACTTCGCTAAATCATTCTATTCCATCAGTACTGATTGAAATTGGGGGGAAAGTAAATTACTCTGGAGACAGCTGTAACTCATGGTTTGCAAGAATATTTCAAAGTTGTTAAGCTAAAGGTGTTTGTGCTGGTTGATTTTTTCTTTTGGAAGTGTGAGCTGATATTTGAGTGAATTTGTTCTGCAGCCCTAGGACATCAAAATTGAGTGTTTCACCACATGGAATTCTCTCAGGCAGTAGCCCACCCGTGGGATCCATGCCAAAGTCATTTCCACCATTCCAGCATCCAAGTCATCAACTGTTGGAAGAAAATTGCTTCAAACAGCAAAAGTAAGAAGAGGTGGCTGGCAGTTATTTCAGACGTTATCTATCTTTTCATGCATCTGGAATTGTCCTCATCTGTTTACTCATCCTCTTAGGTACCAGAAATTTCATAAGCGTTGCTTAAGTGAGAGGAAGAAGATGGGAATCGGTTGCAGTGAGGTGTTTAACTTTTCTCTTTATACCAACTTTATAATTGTACTGAGAGGAAATGAACAGCTTGTTTTTTAGTGGGTGTTATATGATCCAAGAAATATGTGATTTGATGGGAATTTTCATTCGTTTGTTATTCATTTCTGTTTCAGTATAGTTATTAATTTCTGGCTTAGAGTTCTGATTCTCGTTTGCATTTAGTGTCTTTTCTTGCTTTGAGGAACATACTCGCATATCTATTTATCTGATTGGAGAGCTTTTCTCATTTGCTGTTTTGGTATTGTTTTTGATGAGTGCTAATACATTCTATTCAAGGTTTTATTCGTAGCTTAAACTATAAATTGAAATCTCATTTCCTCTGTTTGAGATCCCTCTAAGCAAAGCTAGACTATAATCTTAAGGTGCTGCGATGATGTTGTTTTCTCTGCTTTCTATGTTGACTTTTTTTCACTCATGTTGACTTAGTATTATATCACTTGCAGGAAATGAATACGTTGTATAGGTTTTGGTCGTATTTCCTTAGAGATATGTTTATCCCTTCCATGTATAATGAGTTTCGGAAACTTGCACTGGACGATGCATCTGCTAATTACAATTATGGATTAGAGTGCCTTTTCAGGTTTTATAGGTATTGCAGATACATATTTTTTACTTTATTTTTACCCTGCTCTGTTTCCATTTTCTTTTTATTTTTGCTTTTAAATAGATTATCCTTCAAATAGCTGATAGAAGTTGTGCTTTTTCAATAACAAATATGTGCTGTGTAAAATTCATTGATGTTATAATTTCAGGTCCATAGGTAGTGCGGATTACATAATTTTTACTATAGCATAGTTTTACCTTCATATTCCAATTGTTTTCACACTTGTCAAGTCGATCCACGACATCCAGTGGTAGAAGTTATTTCCTTGTTTGGTGAGCGTCCTTTTATCAAATTTTTTGATGTCATCAAGTCGCTCCCATTTTCAGTTATGGTTTGGAGAAGGAATTCAGAGAGGATTTGTACAATGATTTCGAAGAACTTACCCTCGAGTACTATCATAAAGGAAATATCTATGGCCTCGAAAAATACTGGTAAATGCTTGAATCTCATTGCTTATTGCTGATTTTCATAGCTTACATATCTTTTGGACATGTGTACTATCTGTGATGTGTGGGCCTTTCTGGAGTACTAAACTGAGTCATTTCCTAAACAATACTCACTCTCCTCCCCCACACCCAGATGTATCTTTGTTAGACATACATTTTAACCCATGATGTGCCATTTTAACTTTGCAGTATACTAAGAATTTGGCCTGAAGTCGCTTTGAAGACAATTGGGTTGTGTTTGCTTTCAGTTGCTAAAATGTTAAGAAACATATAATGAGTTCCTTTTGGGGGAACCTCAAAGTAGGACGAGTTTTGAATGCATGGGCTATATTTTTTTCAAGTTTACTCTTTTTTTTTTTTGACAACGCAAGTTTACTGTTAAATTTGAATCATATTTGAGATAATGACCCACTGAACTGTACTCTGCGAGTCTGTTTTGCATAAAGATATAGCAACAAAAAATGGTTTCTTGATAACATTTACTGTTGCTTATCAGAACACGAATTTGTGTGTGTGATTTTGTTACATAATGTCTTTTTTGGTGGATCAAGGGGATGATCAAACATACCGTGCGTTGTATTGCCTTACAAATTATATGTTGTTATTTTGATTTATTGGAATTTGCTTGTCAATGTCAGGGCATTCCACCATTATCGGCAATCGCGTGATCACAAAGAACCACTAAGGAAACATCCAGAATTGGATAGATTGCTCAGGGAAGAATATCGCAGCATAGATGATTTCCGCACCAAAGAGAAAGCTGCGAAAGAGGCCAGTCATTAACTGAAGAGAAATGCTCTTTCCGGTGGCAGTGCCCTCCCGATTTTGAAGACCGATTCTGGACACCAGATCAGGCCACTGCCTAGAATTGGTTTGAATATGGGGATTTTTTTTTTTATTTTTGTATATTATAGATCGACGGACTCTTGTGCACCCCTCTGAGCTGCTGAGGATTTTTTTTGTTGTCTTCGTTTTCGGAGTTTATTGCTGCCGGAGAGTATCCTTTTTTAGAGTCGTCTGCCAGCTTTAGAGAGGTGCTTATGTTTTTGTGCTGCTCTTAAGTCCCCTGGTGTTGTATATACGTGAATACTCAAAAACCCCAAAAAAAAATCGTTGTAGTGACCTTGTGAAATTTGAACAATTAGAGATTTGAAATTTATTTTAGTCGGATCATTCTTTAATCATAGTTTAATGTCTTGTTTTTCCATAGTAAATGAAGTGTAAAATGCATGCTTCTGATAATGCTCAGGCAGTTTTTAAATTCCGCTGAGAGTTGTGGCTGTGACCACATAATATATATATATGAAAAATAGTCAAAAGAATATATGTTTATAGTTCTTGTTAGCTTAATAACGGTATTATTACAAATAAATTTGTAGTTTAATGATTTTAGTCGTCTTCAATGCAAGAGGTCGAGAAATTTGATTTTTAATGAGAGTCAATGTAAACAAAAAAACCCCCATACAATCCTTTTCTTTTTGGCACATAGGTGTGGAATTAAGATTTTCATTCGTCAATTATTTCCTTCTTGTCCTTTTACTTAACCATTCAACAGAAAGTATATTAAGCAATAATCACTTCATGGGTATCTAATTACATGAATGGTTATTGTTGTTTCTGATTGCAAAATACATATATCTTCCCTTAATTTTGTTAGTATAGAGTATTGTAATCAATCGGCTAATTTGTTAGCCCATCATCTTCCTATAACAGTTTCTCACTGGAATGATTATTTTGTTTGGCGTGGGCCTTTCGATTTTTTCCTTTCCTCTATATTATTTTCGGCTTTAACCTTGATTGATTAATGAAATCTCTCTTATTTAAGTATTTAAAAAAAAATACATGAATGGCTAGTACACTGCACATATGGCTCTGGTATTTTTTTTTCTTTCATAAAGCACATGTATTTTGCCGGGTATCTAATTACATGAATTTTTTTTATTAAAAAAAAGAGCTGTGTATCTAATTTCATGGCTCTGGTGGAATCAGTGAAGTTTTCATGTAAATCAAATGAGGATAAACCAGATGACTATGTGAAATAACCAATGAAGAACATTTTCAACCCACAATGCATGATCTATAGGTAGTTGAGATTTGGGATAAGCAAAAAACTTCTTCATGTATTTTGGCCAACTCAGTCAAATTATTCTTATCAACTGCACAAATCTTAGGCACAATTTTGTCTTCCTCTAAGCATGAAAAACTGGAGATCATATTAAGCTTAACATTATGAAAAGCTTGAAGCACCAACTGGACTTACTCATGCTAAAACAGCTGCGCCAGCTCTATAAATATACTCACATTTTGATCACTGATTAGTCTAATATATTTCAAGGCAAAATAAGAAAAAAGATAGTTGAAAGATCAGACAAATTGCAAATAGTGACTGAAAATGGAAGTGTTTTCAAGGACATTGGCTCTGTATTCGGTGACTGCAATTATGGTCACATTGTTGTGTAATACAGAATGTAGAGAGCCAGTTCTTCACAGGGTGGGAGGAGGAAAATACACCTGGTCACCTTCCTATAACTTCACTGCTTGGGCAAGTCATGAACAATTCTATGTTGGTGATTGGCTCTGTAAGAAATTCTCAGTCATGGCTCTTTTCTTTTCTTTTTCCACACTTACCGATTCATAGAAATTCTTTTATTGTTGTTAGATTTTGGATTCAACAAAACCCTGCACAATGTTCTGGAAGTGAACAAGACGAGCTACGAGAACTGCATTGATAGAGACTTCATAACCAACATTACAAGAGGCGGCCGCGACGTGTTTAATCTGACGGAGGCAAGAGAGTACTATTTCCTTTGCGGCAGAGGCCACGGTGACAAGGGAATGAAGGTGGATGTCAATGTTCAAGATGCACCACCAGAAGAAACAAAGCAGACACTACCTCCTCAGAAGGCCGTGAGCAATGCCACATCCAATACTCATCATGCTCACCATTTCCTTCCACTTCTATTTGTGTTGGTGTGGACTGGCCTATTCAAGTGCACTTAGGAATTGATTTGGTCAGGTCTTTTTGTGGAGAACAGATCTGTGGAATTCTAATGGTTATTGATGTTGTTGCTACTTCGTTGCATGTTTTTTATCAAGTAAAATGCATTTCATTTTACCACTACTAACCACATAGAACGACCATATACACCAATTTTCGTGAATTGCCGTGTCATGTAAAAACACCAACTTCAAAGAACTTGCCAGGATCAAAACTGCAACAAAATCAAGCTTAGTTACTAGACACGAGACCGATAAGTGAACAAAACCTTGATAACACACGAAACCTTGTGATCTTAAGCTTTGACAAGCTTACGACGACAAGGTATTTGCATAAAGACTAGTACCAGCGGCAGTCATTCCCAAACTGAACGGCCATGCCATCAAAAGCCTACCAACTGAATGGCCATGCCATCAAAAGCCTACTTGGGAACTAGTTCGGTAGTGTTAGTTCTGTACCAAAAATATACCTAAAATGATTTGACCTGAAGCAAAGGTTCCAACTCCTGTCCACAAACACTGCAGGGTGTGCAAAAGACTTATTTACAGACTTTTCTTTTGCTAAAAGAGCCTCTAACAAAAGAACATCGAGTTCCGCACTTCATCCTTCAGCTTTGGAAGCTGCTGGACTGGTGCAGGCCCTGCAGCGGTCACCCCACCATGGCTAGAGGATGTGTCAGAGGGGTCTTCAAACTTAATGATTTGCGACATCTGAGTAGCAGCTAAGTGAGCATAGCATATTGGCGCAACTACACGAAACAAAAACACTGAATATTGCGATTACCATCTTTTATCGTAATAAAAACAGTTGTAGAAGTATCGAAGTATTCTGATATTAAGAAATTCCTGACGTAGTAATCCAATTAGATAGCTCAGAGCTTAAGAAAGCAAATATAGTAAATACACTACAAAGAGAATATTAGTAAACTGTTCTTAGTGGCAAAGAGCTGTCATACTGTACAAAAATTGGTTCAAAACTGTCCGATAGCAACAGTAGTTGAACAAATAAAAAGTTGTCTACTGACCTACAGAAATGGCTGTGGTGCTTCTTTGGTATCTGCATCAAAATGACAATACAGTTAAGAATGTTGGTAGATATTAGAAGCAAAGGAATAAAAAAAAAAAAGAACCTTCTGTAGTAAACTCTACATACACATATGACAGTGAATGCACAAGCTCCTGAAGCTTGTCAGCCGAAAAGCCAACTTCATCTAACAAAACATGGTAATGTGTTGGCCTTGTAGTACCCTGAGCAGAAAAACATAATTCAACAGTGACAATGAAATAAGGTAGCTTGCAAGCTATCAAATCATGTCAAGAAGCAGACGAATTAATAATTAGAATAATTATTGCAAGAAAATTAGCCAAGCCATGTAGGAAAAGAAAATTCAAGGAACACAACAATGAATGAATTATGGCATGGCATTAAAGCTTAGAGGGTTTAACAATCTCCAAAACTTGACTAACTTTTTTTTATAATCCCTAAAATTTGCTGGCAAGAAGAAAATAATTCTGCCGCTGCTATGTTTGTCACAAGATTCATACAGCTTAAACAGTTTCTCTACTCGCACAACATTTCTGCTATCAATGAATATCCAATTAATTCTCACCGACATAAGCACTTGCCAAAGAGAAAAATGAACATAACCATACTGCTGTACTACCTTTTATCTTTGCATTATAAATGTCTTGAACAGGTGTAGAGATAAAGAAACAGAGAGCTCACACTATAATTAACTTCTTAATTCAGCACTTACTTTTGTGTCTAAAGCATTAAGAGATTAAATTATGGAAACATGAAGCTGCTGACACTGAAACGATTAAAAATGAAAACAATTTCCTATCCCCAAATGCTGTCGTGTAATTAATAATTACGGAGAAATGCTGTCGTGTAATTAATAATTACGGAGAAATGCTGTCGTGTAATTAATAATTACGGAGATGGATGTTCCTACCAATTCAACCAAATGAAAATTATCATAACATATCAAAGCACTAATAGCGATACTTACAATCATGCCTGCATGTGCACATAGGTAGAAATCATTGTTCCTTGGATGACATATTTTGTTGTCAATGACAGTACCTGAAAACACAAGTTTGTCTCAAAGCAAGTCTACATAAAATGAACGGTTAAATAGAGAATTAATTGCTGTAGAAAAAGACGGTTATAATACCAGGTGGAAAATTATCGGGAGAACCATTCTGGAAAAATTTTGTATGGTGGTTCTTCTGAGCCACAATCACAACAAATTTCGGCTCCCATTTTTCATCCAAAAATTTGCAGGCCTGCAGAAATGTAGAGTTATCCTCTGGTCCAATTTAATCACAGAAATTACAAGCTCATAAAAGCGAAAGGAACTGGACTGAAACCTCAATTATCTGATCAAGTTCAATATTCAGAACTTGGTTGAATTGGGACTCACTGACACCATCCCTACAAACAAGATAAACACAGATTAACACTAAGAATGTAAAACCAAGTAATTGTGTCAGAGAAAAAACAACAAAACAAAGACACCATGCACAAGCAAACATTATTAATTTGTTGAGAATGCTGTTTTAGGTGGAAAAATCAATCATAATCAGCAAAAATTCAAAAACAGTAGCAGTTCAGTAAAATATGAAATAGATTTCACACTCCGCATAAGAGAAAAATTAGCACGTAGAGCATAAATTATGGTTGGAATGGAGCTGTATGCACTTATTATGGTAAAAAACAAAACAATAAAAAGCCATGTTGGGAGAATGGAGTTGTATGCACTTACCATGGTCAAACGTATACCTGAATATGATGATCTGATCTGGTTTTCTCTTTTGTGAACTCACATAAAAGTCCAACAGAAGCTCTCTGAAAAGAATATGTTAGTGCACTAAATGTCAATCTATCTTCCCAACAATTAGTATCTAACACGTTATTCAGTGGAACAGCCATAAGATCCAAATTTTACCTAACCACGTCTTCATCCTCAGTATCTGAAACCTTTTTTAATAGAGAATCAATCATTTCAAGCTTCGGAGATTGCGTACGCACAGCTGCCCTGTAGCGAGAAATCAATGGCCATTGCCTGGAGCTAACAACCTATAGGTTATACCGATTAAGTTATAAAAAAAATTTTACATCAACATAGTGATACAGAATGAATTCATGACCTAAACAATAAGACCATAAAAAACAACTGTCAAATGCAGTTGATCCTTTCAGAGGCAAAGAAAACTACTGCAGCAATTGATGGGATATCAGACTCCCCAGGAGAGCCATGTGATACATCCATGCCAAGGATGATAGTCGAAGCCTTGGAAACTAATGGAATAGAGGGAGAATGTTCAACTGCTAACATTGAATTCAAGCCACCAAGCTGCATAAGTTGAAAAAGAAAGCCATATTGGCCAGCAGCAAAACAAAGAAATCTCAACATCATATTAAAGGTAAAAAACAAGAATTAGATCTAAAAACAACTAGAGGTTGACATTCAACAAGAAATCTGAGTTTATGCCTACTAGCCTTTGCATTGATCTTCAGAACATTGGTAAGGTACTGATCATTCACCCTTTGAGGGGCAATGCACTGGGTGACAATTCCAAAGTCAGAGATTTTTCTTTTTCCATGGACCTAGGAGGATTCAAGGTATTTCATTTGCTAAGAACTGAAAAGGAATACAAAAAGAAAGGAAGAATAATACCATTGGCAACTAAAGGATAAACCAAACACTGACCATATAACTCAGAGTTTTTCCCTTCAGGAAGTAAACACAACAGGAGCTTTGGGGCTCCAGGGAGCTTAGACTGTATCTCATCAAACATTTTCTCTACTCTAACCAAAGGTGGGGCACGTCTCATCTGGTTAGACTCCTCGATCACTTCAAAAGGTGGTTCTATGCTCTGCTTAACATGATTCAATTAGTTTAAATGTGCATACACACACACACTCCAATATGAGACTAAAATATAAAAAGTAAGAATACAACTTACAACTCCTTTCATCTCTGCACATCTCAACAGGTCGCGCACAAGGCCACGAATATCACAGCGTGCAGAGAAGTTCACAACAGCCCATCTTTCTATCTTACTCGGATCAACAAGTCTCTTTAAAACAGTCCACAGTATTGTGAGAACGAGAAATCAAAATTAAAATCATAAGAAAAGGAGAACAAGCACCTTGTTATTGAAATTCCATCGCCCATTATGAGGGAAGAAATCCTCTCCGTTACCAACTTTCAGCTGATAAGAAGTCAAAAGATTAAAGAAAAGAAAAAGGAGAACTTAAGAGTGAACTTGTCTTCATGATACAAAGATCATAGCAATTTACATAAAAAGGAAATGTAACCGAATACCCTTGGAGCTGGTAGAACACGACCATCAACTTGAGTAAAGCCAGTACTGATTGAAATGCCACAAGATCGTAGCATAGGTTCTTCATCATATCTGCTGCTTTTAAGAGCATGCAAGGGCAATTAAAAACAATGAAAATTACACATTTTACAAGATGCAAGCCAAGTAGAATGGAAAAACCTTACATGAGACAGAGTGCTCATCCTTTCTTGTGGCTTTTGTCTGGACTTCTCAACCAGTGAAGCTCTTTGAAGAGTAGAGAGTGCCTTGGTGTAACGTTGTAAAGATACCAGATAACAGAGCTACAAGAAGAAAGGAGGTAAATTATAGACACGTAACAAAGTCATACTGTACAAAACAGAACAAACTCACCTCCAAAGGAACATAAGTTGGCTGCTTTGGCTTTCCCACATTAATACAAGGTAAATCACCAGAATAATGCAACTCTATATTGCGATGGTTGACAAAGTAATCGTAGACAGATTTCCAGAATATCAGGATCCCCTCCACCAGGGTTCTTTTGCTTCAATTGAAACCTACAAAAAGCAGAAAGACCACAGTGTTCGCTCATTATTTTCCACATTATCACAAAAATACAGTTCACATTGACTGCTAAAGCAAACTGATAATTGTAAACCAAGAGAAGAAACCATACATTTGCTCCTTGCAAGTTTTTTCACTCAAGCC
>CAODLS012344182.1:0-12814 GCA_948243855.1 Flueggea neowawraea | reverse complement strand
AGTCCTAAATACCACCATATGTACTTTTTGTCTCATGCATTAGAGCTTTTTGGACTCCAATCTTTAGTTGCCATCAAACAGGAATAAAAGATATTGACAGGCCATCACTTAACCAATTTCTATATTGTAAGCCAGCTCTTTTTAGATATTCTAAAAGTTACCCTTTAATTGTAGCTTTTCACATTTAACATTTGCATTCGCTATATATGGTCTCACTATACTGACAGAGAAGAAACTTCCAACAAGTTCTCCCGGAATATAAGACAGCCTGTTTAAAAATCAGTCCCTTTTGAATTTGAGCAAGAAAGGTCAAAGCGATCTTACCAAAAAGATTGTATCTTTCACTTTTGTTCTCTTCTACAGCTGTAATGATCCTTAAGTTCCATAGAGTCTCCACTTGCACTAGTATGCATAATATCTTTGTCCTCCATTAGGTGCTTATAAAATTTGAATCTTTGTACTGATTTTCATAATTTAAAAGTTCATTATTATAATTGCACAATGTTAATTTATTGATAAATTATATAGAATTGAACTATATTAAGTAAGATTGACTCAAGCGGTTGGAATTCAACGCTGTTTGCATATAAGGTAAATATATGAACTCTTCAAGAACGTTTACTAAAATTGACTCAAGCGGTTAAAATTGACGAGCATCTACTTGTAAAACAAATATATGTTTAATAAAGTTGACTTAAATTTTTAGAATTTAAGAACGTCTACTTATAAGTTAGTAAATAAATCTTATCTCCACCTTTTTAATATGTAATCATTAAATTTTTAATAGTTTGGTCTTCCCTCACCCTAAACTGTAGTTACCAAAAAAAAATTGTGGAATCGAATCCTATGATCAACATTAAAAATAACACTTGCAACTGATTTTCCTGCGAGAAACCCTTCTTATTTTTCAACTGTTATAACAATGTAGGATGAATTAGAATTCCTATATTTTCACCTAGTCCTAGGACTTGTAAATCTAGAGGAAGGTGCAGAATTTAAGTTCTTGACAATAGGAATAAGTGACTGAACAACATCTGTCATCAGAGGCCTATAATCTGCTTCTTGTTGAACACACATGGCTGCAATTGCAGCTACCTGTGGAAACAATACTGTGAATAATTAATTCAGTAGTTGATATTTTGACGAATTCCACATTCTATGAACACAACAACAATAATGATTGGAATTGACATTTACCTGGATTAAATCCTTCTTTGAATACTGGCCTCGTATTGCTGGATCAACCATTTCAACTACTTTTTCTCTATTAGTTAACCTTGGGAGAGACTGGAATCAAACTGTCAACCATTTAGCGTTGGAAACGATTGTTAAAATACTGCTAATTGAAAGTGGAACTGGAGAATTTAAATTGACTAACCCAGGAGACAAGAACATGTTCGCCGGGCGGTCGCTTGGTATCTACCGGAGTACGGCCAGTTAAGAGCTGAAAAAGGACGACGCCAAAGCTGTAAACATCTGATTTTCTAGTAGGCTTACCAGTTGAAGCATACCTAAGTTTCACGACAAGAAATAAAACACAACATTAACTCACAATTACCAAGATTAGACACCAACCACTTCTTAACGTTAGAGACTATAATTGAATTTGCAAATGAAGGAAGAATTGAATTCAATGATGTTGAAAGATCGTTATAAAAAATACATATCAATCTTTTCCTTCAATTTCTGTCAAAGGACATAAAGAAATTGACATTGAGCCTAATGGGGACCTTCCTATGTCCATGTGCTTAATTTTATGTCACATTTAACATTTCCATTATGTTCATTTAAAAACTAGCTAGGTTGTGACATCTATGGTAAATTAACCACTAACAGTTAAATTTTTTCCCTTTTTTTCTATTTAATCCAATTATACAACATGTTAAAGAAAATACAATGCAAATGACTAATAAACTTATAGTTTAATGGTAATCGTATCTATTATTACAAAATAGGATCACTCTTGACTTATTAAAAATTGAACCACTTTTTACACTTCGATTTAGCGATATCAACACATGACTTTTTTACACTCAACTATGTTTAGACGTTGCATAGACAGATAGTAAAAAAATAATCTATATTTATAAAGACGGGCTATAATAGAGACCAAATTTTTGTTAGAGTTAAAAACATAATGCAAATGCACGGATGAAAGGTGATGGAACACTCACTCTGGAGCAAGATAACCGCTGGTCCCAAGAACCAGAGTGGAAATCTGGCCGTTGATTTTGTCAGAACCGGTCTTAGCCAACCCGAAATCAGAAACTTTGGCCCGGAAATTCTTGTCAAGCAAAATGTTACTGCACTTGAAGTCACGGTGAATGACTGAAGGGCTGGCATGTTCATGGAGGAATTCCAGGGCTCTGGAGCAATCAAGGGCTATCCTGAACCGGTCAGGCCAATCCAACGGTGGGAATTGCTTCTGGTGAAGATGTTGTTGGAGGGTTCCATTGGGCATGAATTCAAAAATTAGGAGCCTGTGGTTTTGGTCAGCACAGTATCCAAGTAGTTGAACCAAGTATGGTGAATGAAACCTGCTTAACAGATGTACCTGCAAAATTTTATGGAGAATGAAAATTACATTCTGGGTTGCTCCCATGTGCAATAATCAATATAATTCAATGATCAAATTTTAGGTATGTATTGATGGAAAGATAAAATTTCATCTATGTTGACTTTGTACTTGCATAATTTGAATTTTTGATCAAAAATTCACTGATATAATTGCGAATTTAGAAAGAATTGAATCTTTGACCCTTTTTTAATGAAGATAATTTTAATATAACTAGACAAAAAAATTCATTAGATAATCAATAGAGGCTGAATAAAGTTGTATTCTTAATTTTCGAAAAATTTCATAAGATTAAATCTTATGGTTCCTTAAAAAAATAGGGATAAGATAAGAAAAATATGTGTAAATTCAATCTTGTCTGATACTTAAATAAATTCACAAATTGTTAAATTCCGGGTTGAAAGATTATGTGAGTTTGTACTTATATAATGGTACATAACAGAAAATTGCATGTTCAACTCTTTAGTGCTAAACATGATTTTAATATTACTAGACTGCAAATCTAAATAGATAAATAAATGATGCACTAAGGAAGTGAGTAAATAACAAAGCAACAAAGTAGAATTAAGGAGAGGAGTGTAATAGTAATGCCAATGGGACCAAAAAGATAATAAATGAAGTCACTTGCCTCAATCCTGAAAGCACGCTACCCTTGCTTGCCTTCTCTGTGCAACTTCTTAATTGCAGCCACAGTCCCATCACTTAGGACTCCTCTGTACACAACTGCATACCCTCCATTCCCTATCTTGTTCCCTTCACTGAATCTCTCTGTTGCCACTTCTAGCTCTTTGTATGTGTATACTTGGACCCCTTTGTGCTTGTTCCCTGCTCCTCGATTCATCACCAAATGTCCTCCATATAGACACCCTCCATTCACATCTACCATTCTCAAAACATTCCAAAATTAACCATTAATTTTAAATTTTTTGGTACATTGGCTCTCATTGGAAATCTAACATGTCATCCTATCGCTAGAGACCATTCATTTAATATAAGTTTTTCAGCTTTACAGACGAATTCAGTATTACTAGACTAATCAGATATAACGAAAAACTATGTCAAATGGTGATATGTGTACTATTGGGCTTGTAGCTTATTGGTAGTGGAATCGATTCCAACACTAAGAGATCATGAGTTTGATTTCCGGTGAAAGCAAATAGAATTACTTATGAAAGAAATGGTGAAATGGGTAGTTGTAATACCTGGACTTGAAGTGAAGTTGATGGTGGTGTGAGGAGGGAAGCCATCATTGTTGGTGTTATTAATGCTGCCATTGTCTCTAAAACTTGAGCTTCTTTTGGCCTTTTTACCAGACATGAGCCTTCTAAGCATGACTATAAAAAGAAAGATTGCCAAAAGAACAAGAAGGGAAATGCTGCAAACGAGAATTATGAGAATGGAAGTTGAGGAAAGAGTGGCATGATGGTTTTGGTTATTATCAGGCAATTGAGAATTATGTGAGGCATGATGGTGTTTGAGGGTGTGGTTTCAGGTGATCTTGCAGGTTTAGCAGGAGAGAGAGTTTCCATGATGAGCACAAAGGGCAAGGAAACACAGAAAAAAAGTTGAGAGAGAGAAAAAGAGTGAAGAGAGAGAGAAGGGTGCAAAGAATGTATAGTATGAGGAGGTTATGAGTTTACCTTACTAAGAGGTCACTGATGTATTAATTGTTTTTTGATTGGCTTCCGCCAAAAATCAAACATTTGATCCTTAGCGGCTAGCGCTAGAGGTGACAGTATAATTTTATTGGCAACTGATATAAATCGAAAATTCGACCCTCCTTGTCACTAGAAACGAATTCAGTATAATCCTATTAACGAATGATATATAAACCTAACATTTGAGTTTTAGCGATAGAGATTACTTTAGTATAATTCTATTCACTGAATGATATATTAAATTATTGTCTCTTGTAAGGCCAAAAAATTCCACTCACTCTCGTGAATGATGGAGTTGGTTTTTGTGTACTTCGTTCGTCCCTTCTTTTGTATTTTCTAAGGATTGGTCTCTGTCTCTCTATCAGAAATGTTTAGGTCGTTTTTGCGACCTCTTTCCAACTTCCATACCATTCATCACTGAATTACTATTTTTTTTGCAGTGTTCAAGAATTTTGTGCCATTTTATCACATTAGCCATGTCTACAGTTAATTTGTTTTTCTAAAATAAGCTACTGGTCTGTATGACAACCCTTATCAGTTTATTTTGTTTTATCGGTCTAGACATGTTTTTGCTAATGTTGAGATTCTAATTCTAGATGTCTAGGTTATTAGTTGTGGACAAAAGTTTGAATCTAAAAAATATTCATTGAATAATTAGCAAAATTAAAATTGCCTTTAGAGCATTAAAAATAGAAAGGTTTCATTATAAATACGAACCCTCTTTTTTAGAGAAAGAATGTAGTACAAAAACAAGTGTTTGAAGATAAGAAGATTTAATATTGAGACTGCGGTAGAGCAATACGAATTTCTCTTTCTTTAATTAAAAGTTTTGAATTTAAACTTTTCAAATAGAGTAATTTTAAAATTTAGTATCGAGAATTTTGTTGTTAACAAAAATTCTTTTTAACTCGAATCTAAATCAATAAGACATAAAAGAAGATTTATTATTAGATGGAAAAGGCTTCATAGGATTTAGGGAAAGTAAGTCTAAAAGTTAGGAAGGTGTTATAGATAATGGGACGTCAAGATTGCTAATCATTGAGGCTAAGGTCACATGATCTCTCGAGTCCCTACAATCAAAGTCAACCATTACTAATAAATATCTTCTCATTTCTCAAGTTACTATGCAGTAAACAGCTCATTTTCTTGACTCCCCTGCAGCTAAATGCCATTTGACTCTTCTTCACCTTCATTTAATTCCTCATACAAGACAAATTAGAACTCTAAATTGTGAATGCAACAGTATAAATAATCTTTTCTTTCTTAAATTGTCAAACACATTCATGTTCCTAGGATTAGCTGATAACTTGGGTCATATAACCTAAATGAGCCCTCAAAACCTAGACAACTACACCAAAACTATAGGATATCAAAGTAATAGAGCCATCTCTAATACTAAACGACAATAGATTGAGCCGATAGGACCTAAAAGAATAAGAAAGAATGGAGTCATGAGACTGCCCCAGAAATTCTCTCAGATACTCAGGTCAGTGATAGTAAAAAGAGTTCAGTGGAAAATAAGTCTAGGTGATCTTCTATCAGCAGGATATAATATAATGATAAAAAGATTTATTTTGGTTAAATAACAGATAAAATCCGCCTTTATTTTACCATGATATCATAATTTCTTCAGAACTGCTACTAGGATTGATACGTCTATATTGTTGTCTCATCGATCTCATCCTTGTGGTCTAAATGTGACTCACATAGTTCCTTACAAAATATTTGAGGAATCATACAGCTAGGCATATTCTAGGGTCACTTGTCTCACCCATATCAGGGGCCCTCCAATCCTTCAGAGAAGGATAGAAAGATTGATACAATTTCTGTGTCACGTGCTTGCCACAATTTGTTACAATAAACTTATGGACCCTCTCGCCTAACTATCTATCAACTCTGAGAAGGTCACTCACTACATAACAATTTTCATGTCAAGCTCTCTCCATAACAACATACCTACATGTCATATTGATCCATTAACATGTGATCCTGACTTACTTGCAAAATCAAGTCGCTTCTGATAGACCAAGTTGCTTCAATACAAGTCATACTGATATACACTTCTTGGTACAATAAGCCTGTAAAATTTGTAACATAATCATCTCAACATGATTAGCAAAAATGTATGATCTTTGATAATGCTGTGTGATTGAGTATTAGTGTACAAACTTTTGTGAAATCAATCAGACAAGCTTATTCCAACTTCTGCAAGCAGATCCTGCAACTGCTTAATGACGTCAAGATACACAACTGGATGGTACAAAAGAAAAAAATGATCTGCTTATAATTTCATAGTAGAAATAATAGAGTTCTATCATTCATCTGGAAAACCCAGAAACCTGTTTATAAGCTTGGCAACAGGTCTGGCGTCGCCTGGAGGATATGGAACAAGAGTCTCAAAGTTCATATCCACTATTGTCTGATGTAGTGTTTGAGGATGAGCACAGTACAAATGCTTTCTCTCTGCTAGTTCTTCTGCAAGCTCACTTTGATGATTGTCCATCAAATCCTCATTCACAACAACTATTAGAGGTTTACCTAGTCGCAAAGTCTCAAAGATGCTACCTGAACCTGCACGATTATCAGAACCATTTAATGCCAAATTCTAGTATATAAATTGACAGTCTCCATTCATGAAACGACACATTTACATAGACTTAAGTTCAACTGCTTTTATTGCTACCGGTTTTATGAAAACCATATATAAAGATGCCGTCTAGCAAATACATATATACTAGTTAACCCCCTCCTTTCATAAAAAAAAATAAAAATGCAATTGCTGTAAATTACACGCCTATAGAAAAAGTCCACAATTACCAGATGACATAATAATGTGATAGGTTCCAGCAATATTTCATTCAAACACGTGAACGAAGATCATAAGTTCATTTGTTTCAATATAGTTGAATCATGACACCCACCATTACCTTTGCATGTATATCTAGAAATTGAATAGTCAGTTCATTTTGTATTTGGTGGAATATGGTAGATGATTGGAAAATTTTAATTCACAGATCTAGTTGCCAACATTCCTTACTGTATAATTTTTCAACGACTAAAGAAATACTCAAAGAAAGCAGCGAATTTATTTCGTTCATATAATTACTATCATGCCAAAGAAGGATTCTCCCAAGTTTTTAGCATGTATGTAGAATACAGGAAAGGAAATATCAGAATTGATAGAGCATAACCATGATATTTTATTTGTTCAAAAATACGTGATCTTCTGTAAACATACAGGTAAACAATAGAAAATAAAACTTGCCTGCATGACTGATTACAAGAGATGCCGAACGGAGATGGTCAGCAATGCTTGATGAAAAAGTAAAGTAATCAACAACCAATGACCCATTTTCCCCTTCAGACTGCATTTCAAAAAGATTCATCATAAAGATATATATAAGGATTGACAGATTGAAAACATTCATGATCAAGGTGACAAAAGTGACTCTGTTCTACACAGAGTTGCAGCCTACACAATTCAATTGCAATTCGATAACAGAAAAGCATGTTCTTCAAACCAGAACCATTTCTGGGGTTGACAGCATATACTTCGCTTAAGGTTGTGAATGACTAGAGACTTAATAACTCCACATTTGCTTCAAGTTCCTCCTTGATACCTCACTTAATCCATTTATCAACTTATATAGCCCAACATTCCTCTGGTACCTGGAGGCTGGAGGTGAATCTAAGCTAATTTTCAAGCTCTAATCCATAACCTTTGTGCCATTATTTGTATGCTTCTAAGAAATGTAAGACAATATCCTCTCCAATATTATCACAGTCCCAAGTGCATTTGCCATTTAATCGTGAAAATACCAAATATGATTTTCGCCATTGATCATCTCTTCTTCAAAATTTAATGCGCAAGGAAAAGCTATTAAGTTGACATTTTTCTTTTATCTGATAATACATGAAAAACTCAAACCTTCAATCCTAACCAAACATTTTCTCTCCCCAGAAATTTAAGCAAAATTCAGAACCATCAATTTGTCATTTTAATGATCCATTTCTAGATCACGTATGCTTCACGCTCTGTATCAATCTTCCAAATTCAAGTGAATTCCAAGAACAAAAATTCCACCATCACCGAGGCAAAACTCAATAAACTTCACTGCCGTTCTCCGGCCTCATAAATCATAACATAAGCCAGGGTAAAGACTCCAACTTTAAGCTAAACTCGATAACCCAGCTATAAATTTAAAACAAAATCAACAAAATTCACAAAACTCATATCTCTTTCTAAGAACAGCTAAACTACAATTGAAAGCCAAAAAAAAAAAGGAGCTACCTTTGTGGGAGTGTAGGAGCCTTTGCCCATTTGAATGAGAAGGTGAGTGTAGCCTTTGTTTAATAATTCTTGTTTAACTTGCTCTGTGTCCACTGCTCTTACAAGGGCATCAAACAGTGTAGTTCCAACTGTCACAAACACCATTCTTTTCTCCTTCTGTCTCTCTCCCATTCTAACTATTGTTGCTTCTATATGGGTTTTTGGGGCTTCTATATGCGTTTTTGGGTCACTGGTTTTGCTGTGATTCATCGAGATTGTCGTTTGGTGTCTCCAATCTGGGATGGTGAAACTGATAAGGACGGTTCGGTTCGATTTTCCGTTTAATGCCAAAATTTCCTTACAGTGCCAACTACCTCACAAAAACAGGACTCCTATTAAAATTCAAATTCCTCAAATTTGCACAATGTGATCCACACCCAGATGAAAAGACCCGGTCAAAACCAAACCGAGAGCCTAAAAGGCATGGTCTTTGATTGAAGCAAGAAAACCCAATTGAGGCAGGGGTTTGATATGGGTTTGGCTTAGGTGAGGCAGCGCCGGCGAGGAGTTAGTGGTTTCCGTGTCACTGAAGGCGGAGAGTAGAACAGAGGCTTGCATTCTACTTTTCTGTATCTGATTGAAATACAAAGACAAAGGAGTCGGATCGCACCGAGGAAGAGATTAATTTGGGTTTGGTTCTTGGTCTTTCGGTTGGGTACTGGCTTTAAACCGAACCGCATCGCAGGCCGCAGGGTGAGCTGGTGTAGGGGTATAAATGAGCCGAGCTATTTGGTGTTCGACTCAATAAAAGCTCGTTTATGACTCGGCTCATTAATAAACGAGCTGAGTTTGAACAAATTTTAAGCTCGAATTAATAAACGAGCCGAACTTGAACACCCAAAAACTCAGATTGAAAAGCTCGCGAATAGGCTCGTTTATGTGTCCATGAATAATGCTCGTGAACAAACTCGTTTGTAAGTTCATTTATATATATACATGTGTACATGCATATATAAATGTATATACGGCTATATATATTTTAAACTAAATTATAAAAAAAATTTAAGTTTAAAATATTATTTAATATTTGAGTCACATCAATAAAAATGTAAGTTTGTATTAATCGATTGTACTTATAAAAGTACAAACATACTCGTATATATTAAACTTGTGAAATAAATTAAAATTTTTAATATTTTTTGTTCAACTATATGCTCAACATGATTTTATTGAACAAACATAAACTTAAATGTATTCTTTTTAGAGTTTTTACCCAATTTGAACTTGCAATCTCTTTTATAATTTTTTTTGAACCTTTCTTAAGTTGAGCTCGAAAAGCTTCCGAACAAACTCGTGAGCTCGCGAGCTTTGTAACAATCCGAGTTTAAACAAAATTTTAAACTCAAGAAAAAACTTGAATTCAAACTCGAGCTCGAAAAATTTTAGTCGAACCAAGTTTAAACACTCTAAAGTTCGGCTCGGTTTAATTACACCCCTGAGCCGGTGAGGTGTCAGAGTCATGGTCGCACCATATTCTTTGGTCGGTTCGGCGGGGTTTTCGGTTTTAACCGATTATTGGACATCCCTGGTTTATGGCTGCGACGCGATAAAGGCCTGTCGTTTGAAATGGTGCATAAAGCCGGCAAGTCGTTCGTTGGTATTTCTTCGATGACAACTACTGGTCGTTTGGAGTTGACTTCAAATGAAGGATCGTCATCAACCTCATCAAAATGTTACGGGTAAACTGCATAAATGGTGATTCAATTTTGAATACTCTTTTTGTTTATGCAATTAAACTTTAATAAGTCACTTTATTTACTCTTACCAAAATCAAATTTGTGAATTCTTAGTGATGATTGACGACTCTTATATGTACTAATATCAATGAATTACGAATTCATTAATAAGTAGAATGTTTTTTTAGTAACATAGTACTCCTTATACAACTTCATTTAACTAATTTAATAATTAACTGGTCGACGTAACGAAACTTCTTTATAAGCAACATAATAAAACTTGAGACTTGAATTTTTCAAACAATTTTAATATAATCCAAACCAATCAATGCTTAAAAACACTCTTTGTTTAATCAGTCATGGTAAATGTTTCTGTTCTTTCTATAATTCAAATAAATTAAATCATAAACTTGTCAACCAAACAATTTCTTAAATTAAGAACATTTCCTTGACTCCTTCGCTACATTCATCACACTGATGAACAAGACAAATACCAGAATTTCCCAAGTACTTTCCTCGATAAATATAGTCAATCAAGCAAAACCAAAATAATATACTGAAAAAACCAAAAAACATAACAATACCATTAACATACCAATTGACTATATATTTATTAATTAAAAAAAACACTTTGGAAACTCAAATACGCCATGAAAATGCCAGCGTTGACCGATCCTTGTGTCCCTTCCTTCTTCGTACTTACCTCCACAAACGTATCAAAGCCTCTTCATAAGAGTATAAAACATCGCCATACCAACCTCTATCAATACCTTCATTTCCCTCTTTCTCACAGCCCTCATCACCTGTAGTTTTCATGCAGTTGACTTGAACATTAGAACATTAACGATTATTTATTATGTTAATAAGAGATGAATCGTTCACTCATTTTGTTTTCATGAATCGTCAATATTTTTATGTCATTTTATTTGCTCCCGATCAAATCTACGATCCTTTGAAATAAACTTCAATATCAATGAGCTACAAATGCATTGACGATCTTCTATCACTTAATGCTTGCCAAATAGTTATTGGAGTTGACGAAAGAGAATTTTACATGTTGGAAACTCCGAACATGAGCTTGTGTAAGTCCTTCAACACTGTCATTTGAGGTAACTTTTGTTAAGGATATATTTGTACAGCAAAATACAAAAATGGGCACGTCGTCAAGCACACATAGAAGAACATACAATGATCATCGTGGTCAAACTCACCGCCACCAACAAGAACAACGTTACACATCATCAACAGCCACAACCAGCCCTACAACTCCTAGTAATTCTACGTTGATGACGTCTCGTGCGGGTCCCACCAGTGCTGACAACTATAACTGTAGAAACTACTTTGTATCTGATCGGCCGGTGTCTTCGGTGAGGCCGGCGCATGCACCGCTTCCTTATGTGGAGGACAAGCAAGCTACGAAGATAAAGAATGATGTGAATGTGCATAAGGAGAGTGTAAGAGTTGTTGTTGATGACTTCAATCCTGATCCTCACTTGGTATCCTTCTCCTTCGATGCTCTTGTCGATGGCTGGTAATTTTTCTTATTTTATTTTCATTTTTTCTTTTAAATTCTTACTGATAATTCTATTATTGGTTGCTTTTAGTATTGCTTTATGAGGGAATTGTGAATCTTTGTCAATTTGTCTTTATTTCTGTTTTATAAATATTGGAATTGATATTTTGTTTTGAGTGTTTTGATTGATAATTGATCATTCATTTTAAAGTATTTGATGAGTTGGAATTTCAAGCCTCAGCCATATTTGTGAAAGCAGGAGCCTTTTGAGAATTTCTTTGCAGCCAAAGATTTACAGTTGAAGTTCTTATTTGTTGTGTAGGTGTGGTAGATTATGGTAATAGCAGAGGCAAAGTTGGTTTTTTTATTGAAAAAGAGTGAACAAATACTTTCGAATTAGAGTATTAACTGTTCTTTTTCCTCCAACAAGTATTTCCACTGAAATTCTAACACTGAACCAATAGCTTGTTGGCGCAGAGGAAATGTTGTCTTTGATGGTTCAAAGTAGTTAGTGAGGTCCTACGAAATTCAATTTTAGTATCTCAACTTATGATAGGCAACCACTTAGGGATGATTATATACTATCTGTTTCACTTCTTCTTAACAAACGCTTTCCCAGAAATTCGAATTCGTTACCGATAATGTTCAATGAAGCCAATGTGCATGATAATAATTGGACCAACAGTTAGTTAGTTAGCTAGCTTTATCTGGATTCAAGTGACAGCAATTTGGACTGTCCTCAAACGTAGACCTACATTTTGAGTCAGCAACTCTGCATATTTCACTAGTTAATCTGAACTGCGAAATGGCATTGCATTGATGATCGATGTGTGATCACATTAAGTATTGAACTTAATATTTCATACCACTGTTTTCATTTTTAAATAATTGTTTGAATTCATGCTCATATTATTGAAGTACCTGGTGATTGCAGCTTCACAATATTCTACTTCGCTAAGGAAGGACCCAACTGCACATTCACACCGATTTATCCTGAGACTTATATGCCAAGACTAGTCTCATTCAAGAAAGGTTTAGGCCAGAAGTTTTGTCAGCCATCAG
>CAODLS012344147.1:0-13929 GCA_948243855.1 Flueggea neowawraea | reverse complement strand
AATTAGGAAGAGATTTTGGTTAATCAACTTAACGTTAGATGTTAATTGACTCGAGAGAGAGGTTAATATATGTTAGGAATTACTACGGTCCAATTGTATGAACAAGTGACTTAGTGACGAGGTCGGTTTTGCTTAGGTAGTTCTAGAGGGATTCAACATCTGGATGCTACTGTTACCCTTGGTTGCCCGATTCCTAAACTCTCTTTGTGCTACTCTGTTGTGTGTTGGCGTGTCTTCATTCCTTTTTGTATTTATAGGCTAAATAATAGAAAGAGAGTTATTACTAGTACTCTTAGTCTCTGTAGGATACGACACTCGATACTCAAGTCCGCGTACTATAAACGATAGGTGCGCTTGCCTGCCAATATTAAACTAACTACCGTCTGAAATAATGTTAAACTACCTTGTAAGTTTCTTTTTCTTTTCTTTTATTGTTCCTTTTGTGTTTCTATTTTTTACATGCATAGTATTTTTCGCTTTTGAATAAGTCAAGTCATCAGTGTTTGAATGAATTGTGGACAATGTTTACTTCATGTGGAGGAAACTATGGAAAGGCCGTTCTAGATTGTGGCAATTTAATTTCGTTCCCTTAAACAAACAGAAGAGACCCACGGTCATGGCCATTTGGCACCATGACCGTGGTGTGTGTAGATTACTGAACAGTGACTGGCCACGGTCATGACCATCTGGCACCATGACCATGGTCATCCAAAATGTTGCGCATGAAAAGACGAATGAAGAAAGAAAAAAAAGGGTACAACTATATTTGTTGTGCAAGAACACATTTTCGTCTCATTCAAAGCATGCCACACCTGCCACTATACAACCATCACATGCATTTGTTCTTATGTGACATCATATTGCATGCCTAATAGTGCCAAGAAAGTAACAAATGCAGCTTTTGTATTTTGGGAAGACAAAAAGTAAGTGATTCCTTACATTATTCTGTAAGTTTGACTGTCGAATTCAACTTAGTTCTTCCACACTTTGATGTGTTGACTGAACATTTCATTTTAAAAACCATCACAGCTCACATGTTTCATTCATTGCTGCCTTTTACTTTCACTCATGCACTCTTATTTGGTTTTCTTTTTCACAAACACTTCGTGTCTTAAGTTTAAGCTCATAACTCGTTCTTACTCTATTCTTGCTTTTCCACAAGCTAAGAATTATTGCTACTAATCTATTGTTGGAAGCCTTTGTGTTTGTAATTTCTTTGAAGGAAATGGCGAGGGGAAGAGAGATGCCAAGGATTACTTCCATTCCAGCTTCCGCCCACTTTCCAAGCAGGGATGATGTTCCTGATGATAATATTATGTTCACCCGGGTGAACTCCACACCTAGAGAGACAACCACCTACTCTAGAAGAAAATCGACCGCTCCAGGAGACCCTCGGCTGAGAAATCGTACCCACACTGCTGGCAGTTCTTCACATGACCAACAAGAAGATGAAATCCATCCCTTTTTGCATTTTGGTGTCGGCGAGGTGCAAGCAAAGGTGAGGTTTGAACATCTCTCTAAACTACCTATCACTCCGGAGAGCAGTGTCGATGATGATGATTTACAACAATTAGGATGTTTTAGACAAGTGGAAACTTTGCTGAAAAATGGTGGTTTTTATGATATGTATATGATTGGAGAAAATGTTTATGAAGATCTACTCTTGGAGGTGTTGTGCACGTTTGAAGTAAATTGGGAAGCTGGAAATGGAAGGGATAGACACTTCCGCATTGGAGGTGTAGAGCGAAACTTGTCCTTTGAAGATTTTGGGGTAGCTACTGGGTGTTATGGAAAGACTTATGAAGAAGGCCCAAAACTAAACCCTAAAGCATACAAATGGAATGAAGCAAAAGCAGAATTTTGGAAGGAACTATGTAATTCTAAGCGAGTGGTGTTCAAGGGTGGTGTCTCCAAGGCCACCGAAATGCATGACGGGGTGCATAGGCTTATACACAAATGGCTTACTAAGTCTATAAATGTACGTAGTGAGAGTGATAGTGCATTAAATGAAATGGATCTTCTTTGTCTCTATTGTATGGAGAAAGGGCACAAGATGGATTTGGGAAGGATGATGGCCATGCATTTTCATGCAACGGCCACCAAAAAGATAGTAAAGCATTATGGTGGGATTTAGGTGAGTCGGATGGCAAAGCATTTTGGAGTAAGATTAAGGGGCATGGAAAAAATGCAGAAAATGGACACTCTTAACATGGAAACGTTGAAAAGCATGAGGTTGTTTGGGAAGACAAATGGAGAGGCGAGTTTGTTTTCTACTCATCAAAGGGACCCCAACAATCTCGATCCAAGAAGCAAGGGAGGCACGAAGCCAGAACGTCCAACCAAGGGGGTGTTCACAGTCCTTCTCCAATGAACAATGCTCCAGAGATACCTGTTGTGTCCACCCAAGTCCCAACACATGACACTTCTACTAAAAAGAAAATGAACTTGCATTTGGCCACTCAGATGAGGACATAAAAATATCGCCAAGGGAATTTACTTAGGAAGATGGCCCGACATTTCAAATGGCTGGAGGGAGAAGTAATTAAGATTGCTCAGAAAACAACTCAATGTTTCACTCCACCTCCGGAGCTTTCTATTCCTCAACCACTACAACACGATAGATTCTTCCAGGGATTCACACAAGAGAGTATGGCAGACTTGAATGAGGAGGATGATTTTGGTCCTCCTTAAGTAAGGAAATCATGCATGAACATGGAGACTAGGACTTTGCATTTGCATCTAGTTTATCATTATTTGCGAGCACGTTTATTTTACTTTCATGTAATAAGTTGAGCGGTAAGTCTTTATATCTTAATCGTCCATATTGCTTTTTGTTCTAACCACTTGCTGTCACAGATCTCACATTTTCGTCCAAAATGACATTAAACTATTCCCCCTCCGAAATGACGTTAAACTATGTCGACCTACATCAACGATGCCCTCGCCAATGAAGAATAAGAGAAGTTTTCTAAAACCTATCCTCCTAATTTATATGTTATTGTTACCATGACACTTGTCCTCATGTTATTTATCATGATTTAGGTTTAAAATTTATATTTTTGAATATTGAGGATATTGTCCATACTAAGTGTGGGGAGGGGCTATGGATTGTTTCTTTGGACTAATTGTGTTGATATACTTTGTTTTGCTCATTTTCATACAAAATGCTTGAAATTTTTGTTATGCTTAAGTTGTTTAGAATGCATCAAAATTCTAAAGAATAAGATTTGAATTGAATTGGTTGGAGGATTTTTTTAGTGTGTTAGTATGCTTTTCGCATTATTAATTGAGGAATGTGTGCTATTTGTTGGAAGTTTTTTTTGTAATTTGATATTTTTTGGTTGTAAGGTTGAGAGTTTATTTATCAACTTCTTTAGTCTATTTGTGGGGGCATAAAAGTGGCTTTCAAACTTGTTGCTAAGTTGTTTTTAAGCAAATATGCATAAATGATTGAGTTTGTTTGAAAACTTTTGGAGTAGACTTGGTTTTTATTTGGAGGAGTTGTGCCTTTGAATGAGTTGTGCTTATTGTGTTTGAAATGGTTAAAAATTCTTTCTTTGAGGGTGAACCCAAACGAAGACAAGTGAATGGGGTTCTAATCTTGATGTGGAAAAGGTTAATACACCTGAGAAATCATAAATAAGTGTTTTTACACAATGACCCTTAATTCCCTGATTGCGTTTGTAGTACCAAAAAATAAGAGAGATGCAAGCAAAAAGGATAGTGCAATGGAATGAAAGAACTTGTTTGTGAAAAGTGGATGAATGAAACAAAGTTTGCTCAAAAAATAAAAGGATATTGCGTTTTCAATTTAGCAACGGGGGAGATAAGCCTTATACATGCCAATAGACTAGGGGATTTGATAGATAAACTCTTGAGTTTGCAACTTCTCAATGCCAAGGTTTGGTTTTGTAAATGATGAATAGTATTGTTTTCTTCTCTTAATCATTTTATTTGCATACTTGCATAGTATAAGAATTCTCTTGCCTTTTTGATTTGAATTGTATTCTTGTCCGCGAGTTTTGAATTGGTTTGCTTGAGGACAAGTAAATAAGTAAGTGGGGGAATTTGATATATTTTAATTTTACACGGTTAATTGAGCAAGAACTTGTGCATTTTCACCTCATAACTTGTGAATTTATTATGGAATTTACACCTTTCTTATAATTTTGTAGGATGGTAAGGCTTTGTATGAAATGAGGTAAAAAAGACATATAGGGCACACAATTGGTTAAAGCTTCAAGTGAGTGGACAATTGGCAAAGCAGTAGGGGAGATGACCGTGGCCAAGGGTGGCCAGACCATGGCCAACCATGAAAGAGCACTGAGCAGGCAATAGCAAGCCACTGTCATGAAGCTTATCGTGGCCCTGACTGTGGAGTGAGGAAAGCAACCATTTTGGATAGTAGTAAGCCACGGTCATGGAGCTGACCGTTGAGCACGATTCAACAAACCAAATGATCCAGTACCCACCCACGGTCATGGACCATGTGGCTATGATCGTGGTCACCTGAGCAGGAGAGAGAAAAGAGTCACGAGAATAGGACAAGAAGTGGGGACCAAGAGCAATTTTAAAAAGGGGCAATTTTGTCAAGTCCTCTCTAGGGTTAAGCTGTCATCAAATGGGTATTTAAACCCTCTCTTCACCCATTTTGAAAAACTTACATCATCATTCTATTTTGCATATACCAAGCTAGGTTTTTGTGGGTTTTGAAGAATTCTCTTGAATCTTTTCATTTTCCTATCTTGAATCAATGGAAAGAAGAGAATTTTCATCCACCCAAGACTCTTATGTTTGTATTCTTCCATTAAGGTTCTTGGGTCTTGATTTCTCCTATCTTTTCTCATTGTAATCGAATATTTATTATGTTTTCAATGGATATCAATGCTTTCATATCTCCTCTTAATATGCTAGCATAAATTTAATAGTTGGGGTGTAGAGATGTAGGTTGGCATGATGTTTTGCTAATGAGTATTTGGGTTTTGTTGTGCATTCATTGCTTTATGGTTGATTTATTGACTTTTTTAATTGATTATGACTTAGATTTGCCATCTAGGTTGTAATTTTAACAAGCCTAAATGATGAATCGAGAGATAAAATTTAGTTGAGGTTGCAAGCAATAAAATTATGAGTGTTAGGGTAAAAATACCCAATGTCCATAAGGTGTTCGATGAAATGTCTTTACTGCCTAATGACTCTAATTGGTTAAGTGAAGCCGAGATGACCTTCTTAATGAATGTGGAGAGGGTTTATTGTTCTTGAAAGAGACCTTAGACTAGAATGGTGACGAGAATACCCGATCATTGAAACCCAAACTATTAGCATAGCAAATTGTTATCCCAATCGAAACCTCGAAGCCCCAATGTTTTTTTATTATTAAATTTGTCTAGTAAACTCTTGCTTTTATTGATTGCATAGTGTTTTTATTTTGAACAACCAAAAATTCAAAAAAAAATCAAATCATGTTTTTATATGTTTTTGTTTATATTTTTGTTGGTTACAATTAATTTATGTTCCTTGTGATTCGATACCCAAGGATATTTTGAGGGTTAAAACTATTTTGATGATTAAAATCCAAAAAAAATCAAATCATGTTTTTATATGTTTTTGTTTATATTTTTGTTGGTCACAATTAATTTATGTTCCTTGTGATTTGATACCGAAGGATACTTCGACTCTAGTACACTTGCGAGAAGCCGATCACCATTCTTTTTGAACCATGCCTTTCATTTTTGGCAATATTTTTGGAAGTCTACAGACTTTCTGCAAAAATGACACTTCACACCTTTTGGTTCCTTTTTCTGGATTCAAGTAGATGCTCTCATTAACATTATGCGATTTTTTGACACCTCTACTTTTCTTCTTACTGGGCTTCTTGATAGCTCCTTTCTGCCCCACGAGATTAACAGAGTGGATACCTTGTTTCTTAAGTCTCGTTCCCCTCTAAATAAGTACACTGTATAATTCATTCACACTCCATTTATCCTTTATAGTATTATAATTCATCTAGAATGGTTCATATTCAGAAGGTAACGAATTTATAATAAACTGTACACAAAACTTAACTTCTCATTCCTATGGACTTTAATTTTGTTACTGTGTTGATTATTTCAGTCACATGTTCATGCATGGAACGAGAACCATTAAACTTAATGGTGGTTAACATATCCATTAATGTTCTAGCACATGACTTATCAACACTTTTAGATTTAGAGATGCTCTCCACAAACTTCATGTGCTCCCTAGTATTTTCAGTATTGGGAATTGTAGTTGATGTATCCTAAATACTATAATGGTTTTATTACTACATCAATTCTTGTATACTTACAAGAACCAGATCAATTTTTGGCGTCGTTGCCGGGGAACAGTGCTATTAGTTGTGATTTTTTATTTTTCTTTTCTTTTATGCATGATGTGGCCCATATACAATATCTTCTATTAATTCATGTGGAGTTATTGATTTTGTTTTTTATGTTCACAATCTACTTGTGGTCTATGGCAAGAGATTGACTTTTGTGGTGTCCCGATACATAGTCCGAAATGACGATAAACTATGTATATAGCTTATTTTCTTGTTTTGCTTGTTTTCTTAGAACAATGTGTGAAGGAGTGTTTTATACAACTCATTCGAGGTTCCTATCATATTATCATGCCTATAAATATTGTTCCTACTAACATTTTGTCTCATGCCTAAAATGGAGCCATACCTTCAAGGACAAAGCAAAAGGAGCAAAATTCAACAAAAGAGAAGTTTTATTTACCCTCATCCTTTTACTTTCCATGTCTTATAATTGCAATTGGACTTTTCCTCATGTTCATTATTATTGTGTAGATTGATACGACCTTAATTTTCTTGAACATTGAGGACAATGTTTATACTAAGTGTGAGAGAGGGGCTATTGATTGCTTATTGGTTCTTTATTGCTTAAAAATGCTTTGCTTGTATGTGCTTTTACTTAAAAATGCTTGAAATTTTTCTTGAATTGTGCTTATGTTTTTTGTAGAATGCATCAAATTTGAAAAGAATGAGTTTGAATTGAATTTTGTTGAAGAAATCCTGTAGTGTGAAACTATGCTTAACATGATTGATTGGGAAATAAATGTCATTTGTTAATTATTTGAACCCTATTTAGGAATTTTAAGTTGTAAGGTTGGGAAGATGTCTATCGAACCTTAGTTTTTGTGGTGGCATAAGAGGCTTACAAGCTTGTTGCGAAGTGTTTTTAAGCAAATATGCTTATATGATTGAATTTTGATTGAAAATGGTTGGACTGGACTTGGCTTTAATTTGAATGAAAAGTGCTTATTTTAAATGTTTGGAAGAAAAAAGGGCAAAACTTCTCTCTTTGAGGCTGAACCTAAACAAAGATAAGCGCATGGCATTCCAACTCCATAGTGAGAAATGATAAGTATCCTCAGAGATTAATAATAAGTGGAAACATATGGACTCTTAACTCGCTAACTTGTTTGTAGCAACCAAAATAAGGAGGAAGTGAAAAAAAGAAAGAAGAAAAAAAGAAGGCACTTATGAATGGAAGTGAATATATGAGGCCAAGTTTGCTCTAGAACAAAGGAAATTATTTTTTAAACTTAGCATTAGGGGAGGTAAGCCTTAGAGATGCCAATAAACTAAGGAATTTGGTAGATGAATTCTTCATTCTTATCATTTGGGAATGTTAAATTTGGTTATTCTAGTTGATGAATGACATTTCATTGTCTTCTTAATCATATTACTTGCATACTTGCATAGTACAAAAATCCCTTGACTTGATTGATTTAAACTGTATTATATCCGTAAAATTGGGATTGGTTTGCTTGAGAACAAGCAAACGAGCAAGTGCGGGAAAATTTGATTTATCCTAAATTTACATTGATAATAAAGCAAGAAAGTATATATTTTCATCTTATAAATTGTGATTTTATGGTAAAATTTATATGAGATGTGTGATATTTGTAGGATGAACTAAATTGAGGGAAAAAAGTGGAAAAAATATTCAAAATGGGAAAACCCTAAGTTTACTCAAGAAAACATGAAGAAAATGAAGGTTTAAAGGTGGAAAGGAGTGTCTCAGCCGTGGGGGGCATTTGTCACTGCCATGACAAGAAAAACAAAGTCACATTTTTTAGGCAAAAAGTGTCACGACCATGACACTCACTCTGAAAAGGGCCAAAAATAGCTTCGCGTGAAGACAAAAGGATTGGGGACCAATGCATATGTGTAGCGACATCTTTTGGACACTTGTCCTAAGGTTTTAGATGGACCATAAAAGGTATAAATTCACCTCTTTCACACCATTTTAAATCATCATCCAAAAACATATTTAATACTATTGCTTAATTTAATTGATCACAAATTAATTATACTTTTTTTTCACCCAAAAACTTCTAGTGGAAATTACACCTCATGTCATTTTTTCTTATTTTGATTTCACGTGTACAACAAAGAGAGATTATATATACTGTTATAAAAAAATATTTTGATTTACATTTCATAAATACAACAATTTATATGTAGATTGTCTCTTCTCAAACTCTAGTCTCACTGACTTTCCTTCTATCTCTTCTTTGTTTCACGCATCTTTCTTTGTCTTTGCCTCCCTCTTATCTCTCGTCTCTCTCTCTCTCATTTCTGCCCTCTCCTCTGTCTATCAAACCCTAGTTGCATCATTTTCCTTCTCCTTTGCCACCATCCCTGTGTCTTTTTCCTCTGTGAAACTCGTTTGTCTTCGTCACTCCCTTTTTGTGATCGACTCAGAAACGGTGCTTCTTGTCGAGAGAGATAGAGAGAGAGAGAGAGAGAGAGAGAGAGAGAGAGAGATCTAAAGGAGAAGAAGCTTTTTCATTTTCTCGTATTGCTTGTGGTTATGCCTTGTCAACTGTAATCAGAATCTGACTATCCAAGAGGGGGTGAATTAGATTTCTTGCAAAGTACAAATACCTTTTTAAAACTTTTGCAATATTTTCAAAACTGAAATCAGTAGCTTAATCCAATCACACAAACTTATAAACTGAAATGAAAAGAAAGTAAGGGATAGAGAAAACAAATTCGTGATTTATAGTAATTCGGTCATTCTTAACCTACGTCCACTCCTTGAGATCCACTCAAGAATTTTAATCCACTATCTCCTCAATTTCGGGTAGAGAAAAACCGTTTACACCAATTATTTTTGCGGGCTCAACAAACAACCGTTACACCTCTAGTTTTTGCAGGAAACAAACTAGGAAACCTTCAACCTCTCTTGTTTTTCTAAGGAACCAAAACAAAGAAAAACCTATCCACTAGTTTTCTAAGGTTCACTAGCAAACCACTATTGTTTTCAAAGGCTTAACAAGGAAACCTATACAACCTTCAATCAAATACTTTAATTGTTACAAATTGTGTTCCTAAAACACATAATTTAAGCTCAACCTAACTCAAGAATAATAGCAAGAGAAAATAGCAAGAATGGGTATAAAATGAGAATGAGAGAAATAATAAGAAATAAAGATAGCAAAGTTGGCCCAAGTTTCTCTATGATTCTCTTCTTTCTTATAATGTTGGAGATGCCTATTTATAGTTTTCTTGGAGTTTGTGACCGTTGGAATCAATAATAGAGTCGTTGTAGAATAAATCCAAATGTTGTACAATAATGACATTGTATATTATATGCATAATACCAGATATTGTGTGCACAAAACATATACTATGTGCACAATACCAGATATTACGTGCATAGTACCATATATTATATGCGTAGATGGGTTTTTTCAAGTTTGCATCTTTAATACTTCATGTGATTGTGACAGGGAATATTCAAATTCTCGAGGAGCGTCTTGAATTTGTCAGTTTCTGGAACCCCGTTTACGTGCATAGTATCAGTACTACATGCATAGTATGATTCCACCAGCATACTGTGTGCATATTATCCAATACTGTATGCGTAGTATGATTCCACCAGCATACTGTTTGTATAGTATCAATACTGTGGGCATAATATGATTCTACCAGCATACTATGTGCATAATATCAGATACTGTGTGCATAGTAGTCATTTCAGCACAACCATTTTCTGGTGTTCACCTTCCATGGATGTTTTGTTCTCATCATTATCAAAACTAAACTCAACAATCTCTGTCTTTTTTATGATGATAAAACATATATGAATTTGAGCATCTATTAATCAATAACAAACAATTTGATCAAAGATTTTACTCATTGTCACTTGGTTAGTTCCACACAATAAAAATCATGATGTTCAAAATAAAGATGATATAAATTGAAAGATAACATGCAAATTCAACAAATTCAACAAACGGTCAAAGCGCGGTCAAACTGTTATATTTCTGAATATTTTATTTCATTTTTCTATTTTTGGTATGTTTTTCAAATGCTGTTGTATTTGTGATATAATTTTTGTTTTCTTGCTTATTTTTTGTACATCACCTAGAAAACATAGAGAATAATATTTTATATATGTACTTATTAAAAAAAAACAGAGAATAACATTTTATATATCAAGTATATGAAATTTATACTTGTATGAGAATTAAAATGCAATTTTGCAATGGAACGGTTCTAAAAATTTTCTGCCAAAAAATTTAAATAACATAAATTTACAAATAATCTAACAATAACGTTTAATTAGCCCCTAAACTAACACACTTTAGTGGCGATAATTGCGCCTCATATTTGCCACAAAACTTGTCACCGCAAAAAAACGTTCATCGGTGAGTCAGTCCAAATATTCAGTGGAGATGAATTGTGTGTGACAACAAGAAGAAAAAAATCCCTTAGTTAAATACATCTGTCTAAAAGAAAACGGAACAACTACTTGTGCATCCCACTCTCTCACAACCGGTTAAATACATCCCTTAGTTATATCGCAATAATCTTTTAAACTAACAGAGTTATTTGTTTTCTAGTTACTGAACGAAATGCTTTTGTGAGATATGTCTATATACACAAGATTACACAATACAACAAGGCCATCACCGCCAAATCAATATCAATATCGGACTTTCATACACACGAGAAATTTCATCATTTAACAAAACTTTTCTGTAGGAGTTCAACAACTCTGAATTCTCTTGGAGGATGAAGATGAAACCTCAAAGTAAGTTGGTTTTGGAGTTGAGGGGCAACCAATAGCTTGTATTAATTCGACTACACCGAGCACTCGAAACTTTGTAAGTGAATTGTGGGCAATGTTGTCAACTTTGTGCTGAAAGATCTTTCCATTCTTGTCAAGTTTGAACTCAGAAGTGCCATCGAATCGAGCATTACCCTCCCATGGGACTCGCGGAATGCCATGAACAGTCCAGCGAACCATTATCACATCCTCCAGAGGCTGCCACACCCTCATGATATCAACCCACAAGGTTCTAAAAAATATCCTTCCATGAAATCGCAGCGCCCAGAAGATTGATTTATAATTCTCAATCCCCGTAAAAGTATTGAGCGGATCTTTAAATACAATATCATCTCTGTATATAGAGCGCAAATAAGTCAGAACATTACATTTTTATCTTGCAAAAGCACTTCGAAAAATACAAACAAAAATGATTCTCATCTGATGTAAACAATTTACTTCACAGGAATGCAAATGGCTCAAAGTTTCATTTGATTAAATAAACATAGTATATTTGCAAACTATCAAAGTACCTGTCATCTATAAGATCATGAATAGACTTGTCAAAAACCTATTCAAAGCAAACTAGATAGAGAAAGCTCATTCATAACACAAGATTCAATCCACCAGCCTATATTCAGGTTAGAACTACCGGCATACCGGCATCTACAGGCAAAGAATTAACCAGCTAAGTTTAGTCCGCTATTGAACAAGCACCGAATGCACATATGCAACGATGTGAAGCAACAGAAAATTAACAACTACCATTTTCGGAGTTATGCATTCGTGGCTCGTGCAGCATGTTCTCCATTCCAATATTAACGAAATTCACAAAATCCATAACTCTATACAAGAAGCCAAAGTGAAATTCCTCCCGAATATCATTTTTTTTTATAATCTTCATATATTAAGTCTTGAGGAGCTATACATAAACAAGAAATCGAATAATTTGGATTGAAATATCTCGTAATTGATCCATTCGTCAACTATGATTCAAGTGATCACACCTGTTAAACGGGCTCAATTTCTAACAACGATGAAATTAAGCAATGATAGAAAGTAACATGCGAAAAATCCAAATTTTCTATCAATTTCGCATAAAAAAGGGGAAAAAATCAAACCTGTAGATATCGAAACACAGTTCTCTGTAGAACAGCTCAGGAAGCTCCTCTCTCAGAGCGCGAATAGCATAACCCAAATTCACATAATAATTTTCCTTCTCTTGCTCTTCTTTGCTCCGTTTTGTCTCTTCCTTCACCGGAGCCGTGAACTGGCCGTACAAACTCACACTCTGAACCTCACAACCAACCCTAACTCGGACTCTGGACATAACCCTCTCGTCGCTCCTCAGAAAAGTCAGGTTCTTGAGACTTGTAGAGTTCTTCTTCGGGGTGAAGACGAGGATTTTCAGGGTGGAAATTTCTGGGGAGTGGACAACAAAGGCCATCTAGAAATTTCTATATGTGTTTTTCCGCTGCAGTGAAATCGGGTTCGGAGAAGCGTGAATTAGAGGAAGGTGAATCGAAGGATTGACATTTTTCCCGCGAAACTGAGGGAAAGTGTGAAAGCAGGAGCTTACTTGGCTGGCGAGAAAATTAGAAGCGGAAGAGAAAATCTGTTTGGATAATGATTAATGGAGTTTAAGCTTTTATGGATAATTTCCGAATTATCGGTTAAATTGACAAAAATATCTCATTGGTAGCTGGAGTTGCAGTCACTTCTCCATGTGGTCATGGTCCCATCTTGAGATACCAGTCGCCCAATGCTGGTGACGACACAGCGAAATAGAATTACATCTTTTGCTAAATTAAGCACAAATTATTCCACTTTGACTCGGGTTCCTGTCGTCTCAGGTAGATCAATTGACCCCGTTTAGACGTCAATTATTAGATAGGTTCACACAACACAATCCGCTTAGTAATTGAATTGACACGATATGAGCTGACTAACTTGTTTAAGATTAACTTAAATCTCACAATGTGATATAACCTATGCGACTTACGATGACGAAGTCAAGAATCGAATGAGATGAGGTTGGTGTTATAATAAATTAAAATAAAAAAAATTGAAATAAAAAAATATGTCGATATTATAGTACGATAAAATTACATTAAATGGAGTAAAAAAATAAAAATGAGTACAACTCAAGCAACACTCGTGTTTGTAGTGCGAAATAATTGATTTCTACGACTATTCATATTTTGAAAACTGCTCAAAATGGATTCGTTGTCCATAATTACAAATATCTCCTTCTAAACGAATACCACCAATTTGTCATTTATCCATTTATCTCTCTCTTATTTTGAAATTCATTCTTGACAATTTTTATCGTAGAAAACACTCTCTCTCAACAAATGTGATGACAACTGGTAGCAGTAATGCTATTTCAATCAGGCGATAGACCAACAAAAAAAACTTTATCTTTCATAGTTTCAATCATCTTTTTTACAAGACTCCTCATGTCACGACCCATTCTCGGGATCATGACCGGCCTACGAGGCGGACCGTCTATGGAAGCCCGACCCATCCCGCACAAGCCTTCCAGAGATTTAAAAATTCTACCCATCATTTAATTTTCAAAACATTTATTGAAAAAATATTTTATAGTTAAAATAATTTATACATAACTCAATATATAAATATAAACCAAACATATACAAACTATATACTCTGGTAAAACCAAATACAATATAACAATGATACTCAATAACCCAACAGTCTATCGGTGTGCAGCTTTAAAATAAAGCAGAATCAGACCGACCCAAAAGTTCTCACTAACCAAACTAACCAACTAAATAAACTCCTCATTAAGTATTTGGAT
>CAODLS012343682.1:0-27385 GCA_948243855.1 Flueggea neowawraea | reverse complement strand
AATCAGGGTTTTTACAAGAATGAGTTCCAAGGTTTGACTTTCCCTAATAATCAACTTGGAGGGCCTGCCACCATTAGTGGTGATGAGATTTTGAGGAGTGTTTTGGAAGTGGAAATGGGTTATTCCAAGTGGGTTGATCTTGCTATCCTGTTTGGAATGGTTGTGCTTTACCGTTTCATGTTTTTTGGGATTATAAAGCTTGTGGAGAAGGTCAAACCAATAATCAAGGCTGCCTTGGCTGCTCCTCCTAACCAGTTGATCCAGACTGTTTCAGAGCAAGACTCATCTTCTACTGCATCACACTGAACATTAATGCTTTTCAACTAGTTGTAATTGTTTATATGTATCTTTTTTTTCCACAAAGAGTTTTATTGACTAATGAGTGTGATGGAATTAATTAGGTTTCCTTCACCTCAAATAGTCCGCCTCCTGTAGGATTTTGTGCCCAAGTTTTTATTACATCTAGCTATATATATGTAATCAAAGAATAATTGACCAGTTAGTGATTGGTTTTAACTGTATTTTACAATCAGTAATTCAAGTAATTTTCTTTCATACAGGGTATTTATGGCAATTGAATAACCAATAAGTAATATCAGTATTATTTTATAACTAGCTGTAATTCCACACCAACGCGAATTATGAAATATTTTAATTATTTAAATATACTAAATAGAATTAACATTTAAAGAAGAAAAAGTAAAGTGTAATGATATAAAATTTTAGAGGACAACAGATTGGAAGAATGTTACATAAATATTTTAAAATTATATATGCTGTACTTGTCAATTTAAAAAAATAATGTAACTTGCAATATGTAATAAAAACAAGTTGGCGTTGAGGTTGAGGATGTCGATATCTTCCTCTATGTCGGCTGGGAAATCCCAGAACGGCTTAAAATATAACTTTTTTTCTTGGCTAAAAACTATAAGCCTGTATGTATGATATGAGAAATTGCATTAATATTGATCATATGAATGTTTGAGTGGATGTAATAATTAATGCATGTTGCCTTTGACAAATATCAGTGACGGTGAAGAACAAAATTTACCCCTACAACAAAAAGATGGTGGTATAAAATTTGATATTATATATTTATATAATATATTTTAAAGTGAATGAGTATAAAAATATATATTACATATAATGTGTTAATGTCTCATTCATTATTTTAATTACATATAATATACTCTAAATAAATCATATATATGTATTATATTTTAAGAGATCACGGAATCGAGAGAGGTTACGAGATCCCCCTCTTTCCGAGATCCGCCTCTGATAAATATGAGTTTAAGAAGAGGAAATATAAGTTAAAAAGGAATTATGATTTGAAAATTTAATATGTAGATTCAGAATGAAATATAAACATGAATAAAAAAATGAAATGTTACATATGCCTAATTATTCTTGGTTTGATCTGTGTATCTTATGGAAATTATTTTTGTGTATCTTATGGAAATTATTTTAGTAAACTATAATTTTTATGAATGTTAGACTTTCTAATTCTTCATCAAGAGTTAAATATAATCCACCCTTCGCTTGTTAATTGTGATACTACATATAGTTGGCAATATGAGAAGACTTATTTTGGCAAGAATAATCCAATGATCATCCTTGAGTTTTGTTTATGGTCATGGCATATCATAATGCCAAGTGAAGCTGGCTTTTTTAGTTTGAATGGCTAACTTAATTTCTTAGGTGGCATTATAATTCTTGAAAATTGTGACCATATTTCTAAATATTAATTCTAAAAATTATTATTGTTGTCGTTTGGTAATATGCGCTATGAGCAATATTGTGTTATTTATAGACCTTTTGCCTCAAATTATTCCAATTATATCAATTTTAGCATGAACTATCATAAATGGCAAAAAACAAAATCTAAATTATTTCAATTGTATCAATTTTGGCTTGAACTATCATAAATAACAAAAAAATGTACAAACTATATGCGTTATATCAAATCTAGCATGTGTTAAAATTTTCGTCAAATATTTTAACAAATGCTAACATGTACTTGATAAAAAGCTGACATGGACGACAATTGCTTAAGTGTTATACACGTCACCTGATGTCAGAAAAAATCCATAATAAATAAAACGACACTGTTTCTATTACCTTTATGTCGATGTTTAAGTTTGTCGATAAAAAACAATACAAGATAATAGAAACGACGCATTTCTATTACCCTAATGTCGAGGTTTAAAGTATGTTGATAAAAAAAACAATGCAAGTAATAGAAACAACGTTGTTTTATTTGTTATGGATTTTTTTCGACATTAGGTGGCGTGTATGACACTTAAACAATCGTCGTCTGTGTCAGTGTTTCATTAAGTCTATGTTGACATTTGACAGAATATTTAACCAAAATTTTAACCCATGTCAGATTTGATATAACGCGTATAGTTTGAACATTTTTTTTGCTATCATGATAGTTCAAATCAAAATTGATACAACTGGAATAGTTTAGATTTTTTTTGCTATTTATGATAATTCAGCCGAAATTAATACAATTATAATAGTTTGGGTATTTTTTTGTCATTAAGCTCATGATACAGGACATCAACTTTTAATCTCGATTTGTGGTTTGGAACTTTAAACACACCGCTTGTATTAGTGAGACATCATTTTATCTTTGTCACTAATTGTCATATAAAGTTCAAAAATGACTCCAATGTTTAAGCAAGAATTTTCCATTTAGTTTCAAGAGTTAATTTTACCACATTTTATTTTCTTAACCAATTTGTTCTCCAACGTCTTCTGAACCGACCAAATTTGGCCTTCCATTATGATGGAGTGTAACGGTTTGTGACGTGGCGGACCGAATCGCATAATGGAAGGCGAGAACTAGATAGTTCAAAAGACATTAGGAAATGTTGGAAAAAACAGTCCGTCCATGACCAGTGAATCGAACTCAGTTGGTTAAGGTATGAATCGAGACCAATTGGCTAGCCCAATTGAGTTAGGAACGAAGTGGGCCCATAAAGTCCACGAGCCTATTTGGTGGCTTATAAAAGAAGAAAAATTCTTCTTCTTCTTCTTCTTCTTCTTCTTCTTCTATTACCATTCCAACACACACACACGCACCAAAGGTGAGAGAGAGAGAGAGAGATTGAGTTCCCTCTCACCGAGGAAGAGAAGAAGAAGTCATTCTTCTTCGTCCCCACTAAGTCCTATATCGATCCGCGTGGCATCTAGACTGCAAAGCAGCCGAGCACTCTCATTGACAACTCAACCGTGGTTTGCTCGCTAGACCAACATTGAATCTGGTCCTGTTCCACTGCTAGCTTCCGCTGAAATTAAGGTTAGTAAGTCAAATTTGGTCTTGTGCTGACCACCAAATTTTCTCAAATTTCTGACAGATTTAATTTGGATTTTTCTAAAATTTTTGGCATATTTTCACAATTTTTCGAGTTTGAAAACTATTTTTCTCTTTGAGTGTCAAAAATTGTTGAAAAATTGTAAAAAATATATTTTCTGCCAAGAATTATTTTGGAAATTAGTTTTTAAAATAATTGATTTTTAAAAATATGCAAATATGGTTCTCATTTAAATAATTAAGGTTAGATTTCAATTATTTGGGTTATATGAGAGTTAGTATATACCCATTTTATTTGTAATTTATTACAAATAAAACAATGGGATAAAACCATATTGCATTGAATGCAGTGCAAATTAAGAAGAATTTGCACGACTCCCGAAAAGAGTATTTTGGGAAGGTGGTGGTCATAATGAAAAGAAAATAATTGTGCATTATGAGCACAAAGGTGATGGATGTTTTATTATTTCATTAAAGATTATGATTCTCGTCACCGGTATTGGCTAAGTCCAATGTTGGTCCATTCTACAATCTCATGGAAATATGATCCTCTAAGTGTTATCAAAAGTCACTTAGAGATTCTAAAAAGTGAAAATATTTTAAAATTGATATGTCCAATATTACACCATGATCTTGAACAGAGATCGTGAGAAGTTGAAGATCTACTTTAAGATCGAATGATTAATAGAATTATTGATAAGTTGACAAGACAACTTATGAATTCTATTTTAACACTTTGAAAAAGGTCCATCGGGTATCCAATTGATAGATATAGGCTTAATACTATATTCGTGTAGTATTATGATGAGAATATTTGTGAGCATTGTTTGTGTGTTGATGCTACTCAATGTTGATGTATATATATTAACATTAAAATAAATTATTTGGATTGCATGTTAGTTCAATAAATGATGATGATTTCATTTATTGTTTTGGCTTATTGTTGCGATTATTTACCTTAATTTAATATGCAATATTTTTATATGTTAAAAATATTGTCCAATTATTGAGTTTGTCTTAATAATTGAGATGACCAGCATGGATTTTTCTATGTCAAGTGGACTTTAAAAGTGAATCCAAACAGTCATTATTTACTATCTATAAAATTAAATATACTATAGTTAATTATTATGACTGAGATGGTAAATATACACCTAGTGTACATTTTGATTCAAAGCTTAATAAGAGACGATGCTAGTTTAATTTTGGCTGGATGGTAAATATATGTGTATTGCTATGTGAATTGCTTATGTGCAACTATGTCTTATTGTTTGTTATATGTATTTGTATTACTCACTGCTTAAACAGTTAATTGAAGCCGAGTCATGCAAAAGTGTATGATTAAGCTATGTGGAGCTTAGGCGGCAATGATCGTAAATTCTAGATTATAGAAATCTAGTATGTACTCTAAGAGCGAAAAGCTTGTACCCTATTGAACTTAGTTATGACCAAATTCAAGGAGGAGTAGAATACCACTCAATATATTTTTGGACTAAGATGTCTATAAGATGTGGAAGTGAGAAATTTCACTACATCCATCATCTTATTAGTACAAAGGATGATGTAATCACTTGGCTATTTTGCAAATATCAAGGTGCAATATTTTGCAAATTGCATTTAACGAGCAGTTAGTAAGCGAGACACTAACTAAGCTAGCGTTCTTTGACCACCGATATTGATACTTATTACAAGTGTCATAATCATGTGAGTAAAGGCAAAAGGGCTTACACGATTAGAGAGCTAGTGAGCTTGATCATTGCTTGATCAAGGACAAGGTTCAAAGTTGTTATCCACTTCTAACCTAGAAGTTAGGAGCAAATCGATTTGCATCTAACCCACGCTTATCTCAAACATGAGATCGTGAGGATTTGACGATGTTTTATTCTATTGGATAAAATCCAATACAAATGTGAGGAAAAAGGTTTAAGCACCTTAAGTCCTTAAAAAGTGAGAGACTAGACAAAATTTTGAGAAAATCCTTGAATATGGACAAACGTTGACATTTTGTATAAAATACTAATGACCAAAGGCACATCACATGTGGGAAGATGCACCTTTGAGGGTATGTTGCTCAAACTCACACAAGTGAGAAGAGTTATCTTGTTCAATGTTCTTACTTGAATTCGTCATTTTATGACGGTTTATTCAATCTTAAAGATCCTCACAATGAAATTTTGATGACTTCATTGGACATTAACTACTAAGGAGGAACAAGTTGAGCATGCAAGGAACAACTCGAAAGTGGGAGTTCAAGGAACTGGCTTGAGTGAGTTAGTCTTGTTCAAAAAGCCAAACTTTTTTCTTGCATTAGATTCTGTTGTGACTATATTGAAGTTTATCTTCAATATATGCTCTAACAATAATGGTATTTGTTAGACAGTGTTTGACTGAGTGACTACTTCGACACTAAAAGTGGTTTCTTAGTTAAGATAAAGAACTTGACAGTTGGAAAACCTAGTTTCCATTCTTGCTACTTCACGTTGTCGTAAGGGATTATGTGAAGTTAATACGTGCAACTCAATCACATTGACAAAATCTAGTATGTCAATTAGCTTAAGTGGGAGTATTAGGCAATTGTGTAAGTTCAAGTTGTCTAATTGTGACCATTGCAAAAAGAAAAAACTAGAGAGCAGAAACCATTTTGAAAGGCATTTAGAGCTGAATTCTCATTGTTATCAATCCACTTTTGATGTTTGACATCAAAAGAATAAGAGGGCAATGCTTTGGCGTATTACTTTATTGCTTCTATATATATGATTGTGGAAGGCACGGTCTTATCTATTTGATTTCTCATAAGTAAGAATGACTAAGTTAGTTCTTACTTCTAGCAAGTCAAGATGAGAATCAAATAAAACTTTGTAGATCGACTAAGGTCGAGAACATCTATAAGATGAGACCAAAGCTTTGCGTGATGAAAGGGAATTGAACATAAGCTGTTTATTCCTATACTCTGTGAATAATTTGCATAGTGAAGAGGATAAATGAAACACTCCTCAATATGGTGAGAATTATGATGGCAAAGACCACAACATTTAAAATCCATATGCCCTCTAAATTTTGTTACTTATATATCTCATGGTTTATGAATTGGTCAATGGTATGACTTAAACCACCTTGAACTAAGAGATATATCGCCAGTATCTATGATACTTTGGTTAAAATGACTAAGAAGAGTGAGTTGTTAGACACCTTATTGTGTCAAAATGACACATTTTTTGTGGGATAATGAGAAATTAGCATCGTAACGAGTTATAAGAAGTTACATTCCTAGAGGGAATAGATTTATTAACTGTGATAAAGTGGAAAAGATTTCATTTTTTTTAATATTTAGGAACTAAGCCCCTCAGTATCACTCCATCTGAGTGGGAGAATTTTTGAGGAGGATGAGGGATGAGGAATAAAGTTGGCTAATCTAAATCAGTAAATTACATTCTAGGGTTTTAAAATCTCAAGAGATCGATCTAAACTAAACGATTATTATCTCTTTCTCCGAAAAGGATCAATCGAAAAGTCTTAGAACAATTCAAGGTTTTAAAATCTCAATAGATTGATCCATCGATCTGAGTGATTGTCATCTTTTTCTCCAAGAAGGATGCATGGACTAGGCCGTGGAACAATTAAACTTCTATCTCATCTACTTTAAGTGTGTGTGGATGTTTCTAATCCTGACTTTAATGGGAGCAAGATTCCTATTTACTAATGGGAGTATGGATTTCGATCATAGTGGGAGTTTCTATATGAAACCTGAACCCAGTAGGATCAAGGAAACTTGATCCTAGTGGGAGTTCTTATATGGACCTTACCCAGTGGGAGCACTTTTAGAAAATGCATAGAACTAAAAGGGATAAAGTCTCACCTTAACATTTTTTGATAAATGATTCGATCGTAATTCTTCTTAGCGAAAGTCTTGCGATGATATTTTTTTGATAAATGAATCGATTATGATCCTTTTATAACTCCACAAGTCAAGGAAGAACATACAAGTATGTCAGTGGTTCATTCATCCCAGTGAACGTTGTATGGATTAAAGTAATAAAAGTGCGAACGACATTTGAGATCAAACCATGATTGTGAAATGGTTAATCTACCAAAAGGGTGAACACCCATTAGAGATAAATGGATACATGAGTGATCGATCGAGTAAGGCATCGATAATCGCTAACGGGATTTAGTCAACAAGATTGGAAAAGTCAAACTTGTTGAAAGATTTACCTCTACCGAATAGATGTTGGCTATTCAGACTAGCCAATATCTCGACCTATATTAAGAGATGTAGAGACTCATTTTTCTTCAATAGTGAATCTAAAGTAGAAACCTATAAGATTTAATCTAATGGTTTCATCGTTCAATTCTCAATAGAGAATCTGAAAATGAAATCAATAAGGTTTAAACTAATGGTCTCATTGTCCAAGGTACAACCTTAGATAAACTTCAAGAGAATGGTACATTCATATTCGTTATGATGATACCATGTATTTTAAGGTGAATCTTCTCATTCTTACATTGTGTGGACATCACACTTATAGCTAGAAATGATCTAGCATACCAGAATAACACCAAAAATTGGTCATGGCCCAACTTTGATATTATTGATATGGGTTGAAATTGGAGTCAAACTCCAAGAGATCGTTCGAGTAAATTGTTGTACCTCTTTGAGGGATATAGATCAACAAAGTACTTGAACGCTTTAAAATACAGAAATGCATAATCCATAGATGCCACGTAACCAAGAGAAAGTCTCTTATGTGAAAAGAAGGACATGTAAGGAATGTTCTTCATACAACTATCATGTAAATGTCTTTTTTAATATAGAGTACATGTGATGATTACAATACCATGTCTTGTAATAAATGTCGAAGTGTACATAATGATTAGAGTTTGCTATGCAGTCAAATTAGCTAGCAAATAACGATCCAACACATAAGTAAGATATTTGAAAGCAGTGAGCAAGATACTTGGATGCTAGCAAATAACGATCCAACACATAAGTAGGATATTTGAAAGCAGTGAGCAAGATACTTGGATGGTTTAGAGGGTAATGGCTTGCAATAAAATGAGGCACAATTGCTACTTTATGTAATGATGTGGACTATAGGAAAGTTCATGTCCAATTATGTGTTCTTACTTGGCAGAAAATACACTCCACATAATAGTGAGAAACATATATAAGTTTGCGGTAAGAGAAGCAGAGACCATAGTTTCATTAACTGCAGTACAATGGGAAGGTTAGCTATACAGTGGAATGATTCAATTGGCACTTACTACCTAAAGGACCTTCGATAGTCTTTAGTGACAGTCAACCCCGATTGCTTAAAGATCGCGAAAATCTATTATATGTCTAAATAAATCGAGACCAAGTATCATGTTGTGAAAGACTTAGTTGCACATGGACAAGTGAATTAAAGCACAAGTTTCAAAAAGAGAAGTGAACTTGAAATGTAAGTCCATGTGAGACGTGATTATAAATCTGTTAGTAAAAGAGTATAAGGAATAAGTTCCTTAAGATCCGCATGGCACAAGAAATGCATAATCACTTAAAATATGATCTTTAATAAGACCATTGTGGGCAACGCATGAGCGCAAATGTTGAGAGTTCACATTTGTAGTAGCGTTGAGTGTGAAAGCATGTTGGATAGAGAAGTAACCACTCACACGGGTGTTTACCTTAATTTTCCTAGTTTGTTGGGGAAAGAACTAAGATGAGACTAATTTTGAATGTAGAAGAGAGTGTGTTCATAATCAAGAGGTCGTCTTGCATTTTACATTGATGAGTTCATTGTAAAAAGGCAAGAAAAAATCATATGATAAGAGACGTACACCATAGGATAAATTTCTATGCGATCATTAAATGATCAGATGCTAAAATTGAGATACTTTTAGCATATTATGTCTTAAAGCCAGAACTAATCCTATTAAGGTATGGATTAAGGTTAGATGGCGAAATGTATTATAACCGAAACTTTTGTGTGGTGTTAACAATATTGTATAAACATGCGCTCCTTCAAGGGAAGGAAAGAACACCACAACACATTATCATACTATGTGTGCTATATACACGACTATGGGGATGGAAAAGATTGAAAAATGATCTCATTTTTCCTAGTGTGAGACAATGCCATGAACATATGATTCTCGGTACTACCTACCCTTAAAACTCTTGACACATTCAAAACGTATAATTAAGTTTGGCTACCTTAACTTGTCGTTAATGGTCATGATTGATTCGACCAAGCGTGACTAGCTGGGCAAGTAAACTTGGCTATATAGATTGTCTAGTGTAAGAGGGAAAGTTCGTTTCAAGACGCATTTGCACTAGTCTCATAAGTTTACGTAATCAACTCTCATGTAGCATGTCACATGATGTGTGAACTTTGAGAAAAGGTTTCGTGAGATTGAGAAGTTCGAAAGCAATAATTGTGTGGTTACGAACTAGGGAAAAACATACGTTCCAATAGTCTGTGCTGCTGTTGGATACACTTTGGTAGAATGAAGATATTCTACAAAAGACATCCTGTAGCAGGATTAAGTTAAGAGTTATTATATAACCCTAACAGATGTATAGCAAATACGCTTTCATCGTATGTTGGGCGTGCGGTCTATTTGTCTGTATGACGAAGGGATCAAACATGGTTACGTGTGTGATAACCATATTGCATAATGATGTATGACACGAGGTCATTATCATGATTAGTATTAGTTCCGTCATGATCCATGACGAGTTATAATTTCGTAATGTGCGAGTGAGATATGTTGGAAAAAGTGGTCCGCCCATGACGAGTGAACCAAACCCTGTTAGTCAAGGTGTGAACCGAGATCGTGAACCGAACTCAATTGAATTAGGAACAAAATGGGTCCATAAGACCCGTTAGGCCCACAAGCCTATTTGGTGGCTTATAAAAGAAGAGGAATTCTTTTTCTTCTTCTACCATTCCAACACACACACACCAAAGGTGAGAGAGAGAGAGTTCTCTCTCACCGAGGAAGAGAAGAAGAAGTTGTTTTTCTTCGTTCCCACTAAGTCTTGCATCGATCCGCGTGGGATCGAGACTGCGAAACAGCCGAGTACTGTCGTTAATAACTCAACCGTGGTCTGTTCGCAAAATCAACATCGAATCTGGTCCTGTTCCACTGCTAACTTCTGCAGGAATCGAGGCTAATAAGTCAAATATATTAATTATACTGCTTATATATTAAACCGGTATGCAATTCTTTTAGAGAACAAATTGGTCCAAAAAATAGAATGGGATCAAATCAGCTCCTCAACCTAGACGTTGAGGCCAATTTTTGAACCTTATCACCCAGTTGTCACAAAATATTAGGACCATCCCATTACTTGTGACAAGATAACTATTTGTCACCATTAGTGAAGAATTTCTTATTAATCGTGTCAAATTTAATTTTCTCTCTATTTATTTGTAACTATCTAGTATCTTTCTTATAGTGTAAAAACCTTTGGGAAACTTTATTGTATATCATAGTTCATCTTCACTCGCAGGAAAGCAAGTCCAACAATACTCTTCTAAATATGTTACATTGTCTTCATTTTCTCATTTTTCAATGCTTTAAAATTTGAACTCATTAAACTTATTCAATTCATTTTCAACATTTTTATTAATAAATCAAATCAAATTTACTGAGGGTTACTTTTTGGCTCTTATATTTAGGAGATTACTATTCAACTCTTATCTACTTTTATTCAACTTACTAATAAAAATATTGAAAATAAATTAAATATGTAGAGTAATTTCAAGTTTCGAAATATTGTAAAATAAAAAATGTGAATAAAACATAATATTTTAGCTCTTAAATTAGAAGCATTGTTGGACTTGCTCAGCAGTGGATTTGTTGATGGTTTTAGGGCTGAAATAAGTAACTATTTCTCTCAGAATTATGTCCATGAAGAATTCATTCAGTTGGTATAAATATGATTTATTCTTAGACAGTAAAATAGCTAGCCTTCTCCTTTAGATAAGCTAGATCATTTTACCCTTTTTAATCGAAGATTACACTGCATGCGCAAACCATTTTGCTGGATCTCCATCGTGGTAAAGATCATATCACTAAAGAATTTGACTAATTTTTTTTCAAGGTGATCGTAGAATGATCCCTCTCCAATTTGCACCACCAACTTGTCAAAATCAACAAGTTTCTAAGCATGTAGATCACCTTAAAAGGAAATGAAAAGCCACGTTTTGCTTAACCTAAAAAACGTCAAAAAAATTAGCATAAATATGAATTTGTCAAAGCATCAACGATTTCAACTCTTCTATTTTATGGGATAACCGGGAGAATTCGACGGAAATTACTTCAAAGAAAAATAGTAAGTTTTAAAAAACAGAGCTCTAATTCTGATTTCGGTCTAAGAAAAATTATATAATTCACCCAGATTTGACCATTTTTATTTCCTCCGTATGACCAACTCATTTTTATTTGTTGCGTACGGAAGTCATTGTTATTCCGCACGAAAATTGTAAAAAATCTGCAATTTTCATACGGAGCTCTTTTTTCAAAGAAACATTGTTTTTACAATACAAAAAGTTACAAGTAAAAACGATTTTCGACAAATCTATGCTCTGAGTATGAAAGGATGTCAATGTTGTAGAGAGTTTTCAGTTTCTGGGAGGGATTAGTGAGGATAATTTTTTTCCTACGGTGTAGGAACTCATACAACTTTTCTTAATGAAGGTGCAACATTTTTTTGTTGGGTTAATAATAAGAAAATTTTATTACAATTTCTTTATTAAGGTGTAATAATATTTTTTAATTTATTTTAAATCTTAAAATATCACACTTAAGAAAGAATATTACAAGGTAATTAGAAAAAATTGTAGGAGTTCCTACAGGCTTCAATTATAGGAAAAAATCATCCAAATTAGAGAGAGAACAAAGTGAAAAAGAAAAAAAAAAACTCAAGTTTCAAAAGTAGAATTTGAGACGAAGAAGAAGAAGCCTTTTTGCTTCCACTAATGTGGCCAAGTGTCTTAATCTAATATGTGGATCTTTGGACATATAAAAAAAAGCTTTTATTAATTGGTAAATATATATGCATAACAATAGGTGTTTTGATCATAAATCACAAATGTAAGCCTTTTTTTATTGTTTGTTTTGTCACCATTAATATAATTAATATGAAAGTAAAAAAATATAACCAATTGAAAATTAATTAGTAATTTTGTTGTATTCACTTAATATTTTTATTTTATATTTAGTCAGTATTTAAAAAGTATTTATCTGGTATATTATCCACAAAATGTTAATTTGTACTTACTTGGCTACATTTTATACATGTGCTTACATTTTTATCCAATCGTCTTTCAATTTTTTGATTTTCATTCAGTATTCAATTGATTTTCAATCAAATCCATAGAGTATTATTTTGGTATCCAAACTTTATTCAAATAGTATTCAACCGATTTCCAATCTTTACTATTTTTCTTTTTAATCAAATTGATAAAATGTTATTATTTTTGTTTCTAATTATATCTGGGGAATGTTATTTTGGTATTTAAGCAAAATTTACACGATATTTAATTTGTATTCAACTAGTTTCCATTTAGATTGATGCAATGTTATTTTCGTATCCAAATAGTATTCAACGGGTTTCAATACTTATTATTTTGGTATTCAATCATACCCATGGAAATGTTTTATTTTGTTTTTTTTAACTAGATCCACGTATTTCTATTTTGGTGTCCATGTGATATCCCCACAATATTCAACTAGTATCCAATGTTTGAATTTTTGCTAGTGGTCAAATCTATAAAATATTATTATTTTGTTTCCAATAAATTACATGGAATGTTTTTTTTATCTAAACAATATTTAAATAGTATCTAATATGTATTCAATTGTTTTCCATCCATATCCATGTAATGTTATCTTGATATTCAATGAGTATTCAATAGGATTCTTGCCTTTTTTATTTTGATATTCAATTAAATCATTAAAATGTTATTATTTTGGTTTTCCAAACATATCCATGGAATGTTATTCTAATATACAAATAGTATTCAATCAATTTTCAATTATATCTATGTAATTTTATTTTGGTATCTAAATAGTATTCAAATGATATTTAACTAATATTCAATACTTGATTTTTTGTCGATGATGAGAGCATGCATTACACGCATTTGTGCATTATTGGAGGCGTTGCATAATATTTGGGGTGTGTAAATAACACACGCCCATACAGTCAACATGAAGATTGACCTGATGTTCTTGAAATATTTGATTTTTTGATGTGATACGCACCAAATTTTATAAAATTCGTACATAATTGCCAAATTATAAGAAACAACAAATTGAATAATTAATCCGTAATTTTAGAGAATTAAATTTTTTGTATCGATAAAAAAAGAAAAGTAAAAATGACTGATAAATGACGTATTTTTATTAAACATAACCATATAAATTTTTAACAAAAACACTTTCTCGTTACGAGATATTCTAAAAACCCATAATAAGAATTGAAATTGTAAATCTGAAGTTGTCGCAAAATAATATCAAAAAAATATAGCCGGTTCTCTATATGCGCCCCACACAGCCCTCTATATTTTTTTTTTTGAAAAAACAGAGTATATTCCGTTACTACTGAAAACACGTTTCTCTATCAGCTTCTAGAAACGACCGAACCAGAGGGAGAGATGGAGGAAGAGGAGCACGAGGTGTACGGCGGAGAGATTCCCGAAATGGAAGGCGACATCGATCCTCACAGTGGCGATGTCGACATGTCCGCCGCCGATGACGACGCCGTCAGGGTCCGGTTTTTAGCGTTATAATCCCTAGCAAAGAGATTTTTTTAAAAAAAATGGAATTGAATGTGTTTAATTCGTTCTTTTATATTGTGATTGAATGGAATAAGGACTCGCGTTTTGTGTGTATTGGGTGAGAATGCAGGAGTTGGATGAGATGAAGAAGAGGTTGAAAGAGATGGAGGAGGAAGCTGCGGCGCTTCGCGAGATGCAAGCTAAGGTCGAGAAGGAGATGGGTGCTGTTCAAGGTTCGGATGTGTTACAGTCATTACTTTTTCAAAATTATTGTTTTTATTAATGTTTGAAATATGACTTTTTAAACTATGATGCGATTGATATCTATCCTCGATAATGATTATTCAGGAACATATGAAACTGTTATGTTCTGGATTAGCATTTTGAATTTGATCAGCAACTGGAATATTTGAAGTGCTCTGAGCATTATTTTCATGGGATTTCATTAACGAGTGATGTCTGCTCGAGCTGAAGGGGCAGCTCATCGATGATGTGTAGTTTAGTTTGATGAGATATTGAGAGAGATTTTTATTTATGTAATGTTAATTTTCTTATTGGGAACTGTTTAATAATGGGAATGGCTGTAGAAGCAAGTCAGTGATGCCTTTTGTATGAAGCTTTATTTTTTAATGCATTCTTTGAAGGTAGACTCGAAAATGAGATAAATAGTTTTCATGTTAGACGGTTTCAGGCAAGTGGTGTGAGATTTTAGGTTTATCTTAAATCTAACCATGAGTTGCCTTTTCTTGGAAGTTATTTCTATAGATTCACTGCTTGAAGTTTCAATAATGGACGGAAACTTTCTCTTGTTTTTATGTCAAATAACTGGTTTTAGGAGTTATTCAAATATAACTTTACAGAGCTTGTAGAGTTTGGCCCTAAAATGGTAAAAGTTTGTTAACTGAATGTGACTATTGTAAGATTTATGGCCTGTGAATTAAGTTCAGAATTATCTTAATGGTTTATGTGCAACGCCATGATGTCCTCTGTAAATCAGATTGTAGCAATTATTTATTTGGTTCAGGGCAGTTATTATATGACTTGTGCACTTTTAGTATTGCAGCCAGATCGAAGTATCTGAATTATTTTTTCTTATTATAAGATGTTTGTGTTTGGGTTATTATCTAGCTAGTGCAGTTTGTTCTGTTTTATTTGAATGATTTTTTTAATACATTCTACCTTTTCAACTTCTCTCCTATATTTTAGCTGCTCTAACAGTATATTTTTTCTTCTATTTGTTTATAATTGTAAATACACCATTAATTGCTTGGGGGACATGTAATATGCAGATCCAGCTAGTGCAGCTGCAAATCAAGCTAACAGGGAGGAGGCAGATTCCCGTTCTGTGTTTGTTGGCAATGTGAGAATAGGTTACCTTTACGCATTAAATTTGTTCCATTTTTACATTGCCTTTTGGCCTTAACCTGGATTTTTTTTCTGATTACGTTTCATTATGTTTCTATTCAGTTGGATATTTCTGATACTTCTCTAGTCTTGTAACTGCCTTTTCAGTTTTTCTCCATTAGATGCAATTATTCTTCTGTTATTTTTTTGTTTAGTCCCACCTTCTCTCTTAGCAAAATAACTTTCTAAACCTTGGGATGGACATGGAGAATATGAGTGGTTCCTTAAGTTTGAAGTTATAAGGTTCAGATAACATGTTATCTCAGAGTGAGGTTTGGATTGTCATGGAAGAAGGAGAAGTACACTGACACTGATAATTTATATGGTTATCTAATTCACAAATGATCTTTGGAAATTCTTTTGTGAGATACTGCAATTGATCACTTTGTTGTTATTTAGCAAAATAAAAATTTTTGTTATGGGTTATCCTTTGACTGAGCACTGTTTGTGCATAGAAGTGCGCGGATTATTCATATGCTGAAAGGATGTGGACCCAACTTTTTGATGGATTGACCAGTTTTTTGTTCGCCAGCTTTTCCATCTAGGATTGTGGTTTTAGTTGACTTCTCTAAACAGGCTTTTGTATTGGATTTGTTTTTACATTTATTTGATTTGCATTGGACTGGATGTGGGTTCTTATCATTTAGAATCATGGTTTGACATTATGTCTTACTATGATCGCAGGATTCCTACTCAAATTCTCTGTGTGTTAGTGCTGGAATAGTTACACTGTATTTCAAGAATTGGCCAAAGTTGTTTTTGTGTCAAAATAGGCTTGTTTTATGAGGGAGAATAAAAATTCTGCATGTGTAGATTATGAAAAAACTAGAAAAAAATGGAAAATTGAAAATGAACAAAAAAAAAATGAAAAGGAAAGGAAAGGAAAATTATTGTGAAAAAAAAGAGAAAAAAGCAAGAAATATTAAAAAAGTAGCACAATGAGAAAAAAATGTGAGAAGGGAAGAAAGGAGATGTGGAGTCTTATTTAAGTGAAGAATGCAAAAGAATGAGAAATGTGATGTACAGAGTGAAATGTTTAGAAGAAGAATGGAGTGTAGGAGTTGGCTAAAATTTATGGAAGGCTGCTGAGTGTACTAAAGTACTGGACACTTAGCTTCAACTTTGGCTTGTGATGATGGGAGAGCTATGTTTTGGAGATGGGGCCACTCATGACGTCTATCACGGAGCCTCATCATTGGTGGTGGTTGTCATCGGTGCTTCCAAAGTATGTGGTCTTTTGGCAGATCCGGTGAAGGGTATAATATTATCGCCTTACTCTGGTGTAAATTTCTGCTATTTGTTATGGTCTGACTAACTTGGAAATGTATGATACATATGCAGTTCTTCAGTAGAACTTAAATCACTATGAGAGACTGAGAATATCTCCCTTTTCTTACTCTGTTTTGGTGATTTGTTTAAATGCAAGGCTAGACTTTTCTTACTGCATGAAATTTAGGAGAAAACATCGTTGGTTTTGTTTGCCAACAAAATTTTATGATATTGATGGGTTTTTGACAAGTTGCTTAACTATGTATGACTATTTTGTCTTGCATATCAACTACTCATATGGGACCTTAGATATTTTGCATTTAAAAGCTAATTTGATCTTTCTATGTTCTAATATAAGAATTTCATTTCCCTTGTTTTTTTATTTCTATTCTTTGAGTAGCAGTTCTGAGAAAACAATGAAGTATTTACAGTTATGTCACTGTTTTCCCCTGATGTCCATTTTCCATTTTTTATTAGTGCTCAAAGTTTTCCTAAAGCTATACGTCATTAAAGTTTTCACGTATATTGCCCCAGTTTTCTCTCAATTTGTACCTTGAAATTTTTAATATACTGTTATAAAAATCGATTTTACCACAGATGATCAACATTTGGTTCCTGTGTGGTTTGTTATTTATTTACTTATTTGTCTTGATATGAAGAGCATTATTCATGTCCATGCCTCTAACTCTTCTTAAGCGGTTGGAAAAGATGGTCCAAGTGATAGAAATTTGTCAACCATATTTTGTAGCACAATGTTAGCTGCAGTGCTCCAGAATTTTGTATACTGTTTGTGTGACATATGGAACTTCTGATTAGATAAAAAGTTAAAATGCAGCGAAGGAGAAGAACATGAAATTTGATGTTAATTTTACCAATATGGGCTAACCCTAAAATATTTCAGCTCAAGCACGAACATAAGTGCCTGTTATTGATGTTTAATTTTCCCTACAATACGTAGGAGTTGATACCTGCTAATCAGTCGGTTGGAGTAATGATAAAAAGAAAAGGACTTGTTTAGTTTTTTTCTTTTACGAGGGGAAAGTAAAATCAATAATGAAGGTACAGTATTGAATGTTCTAATTGAAAAGGGTTGGTTGCTGGGATGGATTAATGTTGCTAGCAGAATGCTGGGTTGTACTATGGGGAACATAATTTTGGAATGGTTTTACAGTACTGAGGCAGTGAAGTTGTAGCATGCAGTAACTGAAGTTATAAATCATGGACTATGGTTGTTTAACTTTATGGAAGACTTGTAATTGCCTATTTGGTTTCAAACTATGCAATGAGAACAATGATCGGACTTACTGTATTGAAGCATTGCGATGTTGGTGTGAGTTGGTTAATTTTGGTTGATTGTTGTATTGAAAATATTCTGATAAGCAAAAGAATTTCTTTTAACTGCATAAAGCGTGAATATTTTAGTTTCATTTGGGGATGAAAGAGATATGACTTTTTTTTTGTGATCCTAATGCTTGATATATCTGAAACATGGAAGGAAACATGTAATTTGCATCTTAATGAGTTGTTTCTTTTCATATGGCCTGAAGTGTTTTGAAGAGTTTTTAGTTATCTTTTTTGTGCCAACAGAAATTTGGTGACAACGTTTTGTTGAATTTTGCTTTGTAGGTTGATTATGCTTGCACTCCGGAAGAAGTACAGCAGCATTTTCAGTCATGCGGCACTGTAAACAGGGTTACTATTTTAACTGACAAATATGGCCAGCCAAAGGGTTTTGCTTATGTGGAGTTCCTTGAAGTAGAAGCTGTTCAAGAGGCATTACTTCTAAATGAGCCTGAACTGCACGGCCGTCAATTGAAGGTGAGTCGTAATTCTTGGGTGAACAAAATGATGAGCTTGGTCTATTGTTCTTGAATAGGTTGGTTCAAAATTCTGATTGCTTATGCTGTCTGTTTTGATATTTCATTTCAGGTTTTGCCGAAAAGGACCAACGTTCCTGGCATGAAGCAATATCGCCCTAGGCGTTACAATCCTTACATGGGTCGGTTCAGGAGGCCATATATTCCTCCATATTTCTACTCTCCTTATGGATATGGGTATGACTTGTCATGATTCAACTTCTATGTTTCGTTTGTTAATTGCATAGTTTTGATTTCTCATATCCTTTTCTTTCTCATGGTTGCAGAAAAGTTGCTAGATATCGGCGACCAATGCGGTACATGCCCTATTATTAGACGGTAACAGACAACAAGTTCATCTCTAATGGATGGTTTCCCGAGTTCCTGTAGTTTCTATCTATGATGTTTTAAGAGGACAAACCGATATTTGACTTAGATATTGATTATTGTCGTAAAATAATGTTGAACTACTTCCACTGTACCTGTTGATCGCTTGCCTTTAAAGCCTATATAGTGTTTGGCTACTCTTGGAAAGCATTTTGCCATAAATTTATGTGATGCTTGGTTATTTCGGGTGTTGAATAGACAAGATGGTTGCGTATTGACAAATTTGATCTAAAAATGTTAAAATTGATTAATTTATTGAAAAAACCTGTAATCTTTTTAGTATGAATATTGTTGTATATATTGAAATATATGCAACTTTATTAAAAATTAGTTCATCAAAATAACTTTTCGTAATAAGACATGAATTGGGTGTGATTAGCTACATGCAACTTTCTTTTGTCCATGGGGTGCTCCTTTTTGGAGACAGTAGATTTTGGTAGCTACTGCGAAAAAATAGAGACGAGAGAGAGCAAGTTCTTTTTGAAGTAGATTTGGTAGATTATATATTTAACAATTGGGTAATCTGGAAAGGGTAGGTTGATCGATCAAGCCATTTGTTTTCTCCAATTTTTTTATTGTTTTGATTTGAGTTCACAGTAAAGACACGTTATGTAGTGATGAAAAGCTAGGAGGCTTGACTCGAACAGTCTCTACAAAATGATTGGCCGAAAGTTGGTGGATTGGAGACCAAAACGTCAGCTTGGATTCAACTTGGAGAACTTGACTGGAACTTCAAGGGAAAAAATAACAGGGGGACCTATCGAGCTAGATTTACAAAGCGAATGAAAACGATGGTATATAGGCCGACCGTAAGTTTTGTTCTATCATTCTTCATGTGAGCCACAATTTCAATAATTTTGTCTTTGCAACCTTTAATGACTCCCTAATACCTTTGAAACTTGAGACTATTGTTTAGCAAATTAATGGTCAAATAACACATCTATCTCTGAAAAAATCGAATTTTAGTTTCCTTGTTTATTGTTAGTAGTATTCCTTGGTATTTTGCAAATCATAGCACTGGGACTGAACAAAAGAAACAACTTGAATTACTTTCAACCCACACTGATATATTAGTGTTAGATCTTCAACCAAGGTTTAGTGCAAAGATCACGTGGAAAATAGATTTCATTGCAAGAAAAAAAATTCAAATGGAAAGATATGTGTAACTTAAGTTGAGACAACTTTTAATTTACCAAATTGTTCTTAAAAAGTTTATCTCCGTCCCATAAAGATAGATACTAAGCATTAAATAGAAATTAGCACAATTCTCATGCCATGTACAGTCAACTGTAATTTTCTTATAATATTTTTGAGGTGTCTTTGTGTGAAACCTCGCAAACCTACCTGTGTAAATCAGAAATACATAAACCAAAAATTTTAAACTCTCTCGTTCGCTTGCTGTAAAATATCAGAATAAGTAGTAGATTTTGCACAAAAAAGAAAACAAAAATAATAAATATTCTTCAACTCATAAATTAATCAAATTCTAACGAAATCAAAAGAAAACACATTTCAGAATTTAACTTAATTAAAAATCACCTTCTATTGGGCTTGGACTTAATTCACTACTGTGATGACTGTACACAGAGGTAGAGAGGGTAAAGAGAACTGGATGAACAGAGAGACAAAGAAGTCAAGATGATAAAGGAAATCCTTAAAGACTTGGGTTGGCTTTTGGTAACGAACAGGAGAGAGAAAGACAAAGTAGTCGAGTCGATGAAGGAGATTCTTGAATGAGTTGCTAATTCATCCAAAAAAGAGAAAAGTAAAAGAAAAAAAATGAGCACCTAACTTTGCAAAAATTTTAATAATATGACAGAAAACATCATATATTATTTAAATGTCCAACCACTTGGCAAAGCCGGAGAAATCTCTCTAATTTTTATGTATACTAGCTTTTTATATAGATATGTTATACGTGATAAATGTTTTTATTAAATTTTTGAATAATTATGTTTAAAATATTATTATGTTTTAATTTTGATAAACACACAAATTTCATATAAAAATTTACACAATTACAAAATACATAAATAAAAATTTTGATATGCTTCTAATTAATTAGGTATTCAATAAAACTCCATATATAAAATCTTAGTGGCTTACTTTTTTTTGGTGAGAATTTTCCCAATAATAATATATTAAATCAAGAGCAAAAAAATACATAGTCAATTTCAAAAAAAAAATTGAGTATATAAGTGTAAAATATATACATTAAAATAATTTATACTACATAAAACTAATGAATAAAATTTGTATAAAAGCAAAAAAAGAAAAAAAAAAAGAACATCCCTGAAGTTTAGTGTGAGGCACTCGAGTGATATATAGAAAGGAGGATGAAAATCCAATAATAGTATCAAATTTTAAGATTTTGTGATGAAGATAAATTTGAAAATAAGATACAAATTTTTCAAAATAGATAAAGTTTAAATTGTTACTTGAGATAATTACATATTATTAGATTTTTTGAAACAAGTAAAGTTTAGATTTTTTAAATAGATAAAGCTTAAAATTTTACTTGAGATAATTATAAATTATTAGATTTTTCAGAACATATTAATTTTAGTTTTTTTGGAGTTCTTATTGAATAACTGATTAACTTGAAACATGTCAAAATTTTTACTTATGTATTTTATAATTGTATAAATTTTTATATGAAATCTGTGAGTTTACAAATTAAAACAAAATAGTATCTTAAACATAATTATTGTCATTAGGATAAATGAAAATAATTAATTATTGTGTATGTGATATATTATTATGTTCATAGAAACTATTAATGATTAAAGAATGATAATAACAACTCACTTCATGTTCATAAATACATATGTGTTTGGAATTATGGTTTAAATTTTCATAATAACTCAAATTATGTTTACTAATCAGATTAGTTGTTCAGGTATGCTCCATGATTAATAATAATAATTTCTTCTTCTTATTATTATTATATAAACAATAATCAATTGTTGAAAATAATTAAATTTACATGGCATAACATTACTCTCCTAAGATATGGGATAAATACTATAAGTCTCCTAAGATAGACATTAGAATTTTTTTAACAAGTAGAATCCTAAGAAGATTTGAAGACTAAAGTATGAATTCTTGTCGAACACAATTTTTAACATAAAATGAATAAAGAACTTAGAAGTATTTATGAATAAAAAAGTGAGATAAAAGTGTCCAAAAAAGTTTTTTCACATCCATACATTTATATATGTTATGATTACTAACCCTTTGTATACATGTGTTGCACGTTATTAATTTTTTTTATTTATAATTTAATTATTTTTAATATAAATATATGCTTTTAAATTTTGGCATTTAAATTTCGAAAAACATTTAAAATTATGTAATGAAAAATTTAATCGAATATTGTTAATTTTTTTATAAGTCGAATACACTTTTTAATACATTAAAAATAACGATATAACCATATTACATATAGGTATAGTCTTTAAGTGTAAAATAAAATATTACTACTATGTAGAAATATTACACATGTATCTATCCATCATTTTAATTTCTTGCAATTAAATCTAACAAATTATTCGAATGGGATATTCGATTTTTTTTTTCTACATTATTAACCGTAATTTATGATAAAAGAATATAAAGACTGAAATGCCATAATATTTTCAATTATTCAAAATTACAGATTATTATAATTCATTAATTCAAATTGTAAGGTCTCATTTTAGTCATTGTATTACTATAATGAAAAAGCACTAGTCATTAATTGTTTAATTTATTAATTGTTTACAGTAATATTCATTAAAGATTTTGTATATATATGTTACAATGGCTAGTAATATTCTAACCTATTATTAGAATTCAAATGGTAATTAAGCACGTTATTCACTTCCGAATATCTTGTAAATTAGTACTCCCTCCATCCCATAAAGATATGCCACAATATTTTTTCATATAAATTAAAAAAGTTAGTTGAGTTATTAATTTTATTGGAGATTTTCAAAAATATCCTCATAACTATCAAATAGTAATTAACAACACAATTTACTATGTATTTAAGTAGGAACAATATAGAAAAATGTAACATAACTGCTATTATTAAAAAGGAAACAAACATATATATTGGGACAAATATAAAAAGAAAAGTGACCTATCTTTATGGAATAGAGAGAGTACAATATTTTTTTGTGTTGATATTCTTCTTTTCCAATTAATTTTTTTATGGTGAATAATTATCAAATACTTATTTAACAAAAGACTTATAAGCATTTATAAATTAAAAAGAAGAATAAAAGTATTCAAAAGAGTTTTTCTCACGTCTATGCATTTATATATATTATGATTTATGAATTAAAAAAAATAAAAGTGTCCAAAAATGTTTTTCCCACACTATCACATTCAGTTCTTTATTTTTTAAAAATTACTTATTCTTTTTATCACAACAATTTCTTGTTTTGATGAATATTTTTCGTACTCTATTTTTTAATTTATTACATATTAGTTATAACACACATACTCTTATAACATATATTGACATAACTCTATAACACATATCAATATAAGCATAATAATACCAAAGAATTAGCAACAAGTTCAATTTGTCGATACCATTACATTACATATTCAGTTCATGATAACACATAGCAGAAATCTCACACATCTTATATCAGCTAACATCATCGATATAAGAGATAATATACGATATAGCACAAATAACATATAAGGGTTCACTCACAATACAAATACATGTTCCATATTACTAGCTTGCCTCTGAAATATCTCTGAAATGTTGCTCACCTAATACAAATAATCACACAATTTTCCTTTCAATACCGAATGCGTATGTGTAGCTATATGAATGCGCTCAATGATGCATGTTCTAATTTGGACACTTCTAATATGCACTTATACATGTTTGTGGAATGATTCAATACATTATCATCAGTTTTAAACCCTTTAATGAACGTACATTAGTTAGAAGCAACTGGTGTGGTACAAATCTAGCATATTTACGTATTCTAGCCAGTTTGCATTATCATCTCTCGTCGATAACCAAATGAACTCAAATCATTCTCAAATTTTAACCACATACATTACACATATAAAGGACTATGTATACCAAAAATCAGACCTTACATCTTTCAAATGAACTCAACACACAAATTAGGCCGTTTTTACGCTAATTTAACTACTGGCCGTTATACACATATATAACCCCTAAAATTTTACAAACATATTCTAGGCACATAAATAAAAAACTTTCATGTTTTACACTTTGGCTATATCTGTTTCTAAATGCCTCAGAACAGCAGCAAAAGTTCAGACTGAAATCTAAATACTAACAACCTCATCTATCAGTTCATGTGCCTTTATGCTCAAATTGTGTTCCAATCAATATCAGACCTATAAATACATGTTATAATGCATAATAAACATGTAGAAATGAAGAGAAACACTTACCACGCTCCTAAGATGCAGATGATGCAAGAACCCAGAAATCAAAATGCCTAGTTGAAGTGTTTTTCCCTTCCTTGTTCTACCTTTCGTTTCTTGTTTTCTCTCAATTCAGAAATCAAAAAACGTAACTAATGGGACCTGGAAGCTTAAACATAGATCCTAAGCTTCAGATGACAACTGATTAGGTGGCAACACTAGGTTTAGCCATATTTCACCCTTTTTAACACCTATTCTTTGCATATTGCTGACATTTAACACTTACCAATTCTTCAAATTTTATAATCATCCAATTAGGATAATTTATACAAATATGTTTAAGGAACTACTTATTTAGCCCTCTCTATTAATAATTTCAGTTTTGATATCTGATTCTGTTACAAATAAGCCTTTTATTACTCTCATATAAAACATGTAAAATATTTTAAAATCATATAAAATATGTATCAGTAATATATAAAATGTCAAATAAATGTGTAATTATGTATATTATATGTGATCTATGCTCATATATATAAAATATTGGTTATGACTGTCACGTTAGTCCTTTCGAAGTTATTTATTTTTAAATATAAATTACTCATTCATCTATGTCAACGAATGTTTATCTGCATGACAATGTTTGCAAGTACAGTCTATCAGAATCTACGATTTTAATCGAAGTAGGGTAGCTATAGACTAATATGTTTGCAAGTACGTCAGCCTTCAATTGATAATTCAACGTCTCCACTTATATGTTCCACACGAATTCACGTTAGAGGCTAATTCTTATACTACTATCTAAAGGCATATGCGAAGTGATATAAAAAGCAGAAATTTAGCCCACATATTCTAACACACTGAAATCGCAATTGACTTCCCGGTATGGATAGTTTTCCTCCGTTGTTAAGCCAGAACAGGACCATTAATTAGTAAAATAAAATACAAATCATCTAAATAAGCTCACATTTAATTCGCAAAGCAATGATAATACCAATAAAATAGAACCATGCAGCGCATGAATCACTAACGTGCACGAAGATTGGCCACTTGCAAGGATTCTTGAAAAAAAAATGTTTTGGAGATATACGGATAGCAACAACTATAATTTACACCGATCAAAAATTAATTTGCCGAGTAATAATTTATGCTACACAAAACTAATGAATAAAAATTGCATAAAAGCAAAAAAAGAAAAAGAATATATTTGAAGTTCAACGTGAGAAACCCGAGTTATATAGAGAAAGAAAAATGATAATTCAATAATAATATTAACTTTTAAACTTTTGTGATAAAGAATAAATTTGAAAACAAGATACAAATTTTTGAAATAGATAAAATTTAAATTTATAGTTGAGATGATTACAGATTATAAATCTATTGTTAAAATTTATCTTCATATTAAAAATAAGATAATTCACAATGATTTTGGAAAAAAATAAAGATAAAATTGCAATTGATTTTAGAATCTTTGACTAATCCGAGAATGACCAAAATGTGCGTAGCATAAAACTAATATGATGAAATAAATAAATTTCTTTCTAAATAATTATGTAATATCCTGCTTATTCCGATTGAATTTCTGTAGCCTTCCGTTCGACTTTGATTCGGACTATTGGGTGATTCTGATAATGATTTGGTGATTTGAATGATGAGTTGGTGTTTGATTTTTGTTGACAGATGCATTTTTGAGGTTTTAGGAGTTGAAGAACCTTGAGGATGGTTTGGAACGAGTTTGGGAGTGAGAGACGTCAAGTATGGAAGCTATGGGGGTCAAGACGTATTTATCTGTAATTTCGCAGGATGATCAACATACGTTCATTTTGAGCACATCGTATGTTGTGTATATGCGTATCGTACGTTGACGTAATATAACATACATTGTGTTTGAAACAGAAGTGACTAAACGTGATTTTGACCCCGATAACGTACGTTAACTTTAAAATAACATACCGTCTTTAAAGCTGTCAACAACCCTATTTCCTTCATTTATTCACTCCTCTCTCACCCAAAACTCTTTCAAATCGACTGGAACTTCTCCACATTGTTCGTCCATCATCCCTAACCATTTTTTGAGGTAAGATTACATCTCTTTTTTGGATTAAACTTCATTTTCATGCATTGATTCATCAAATCAGTTTTTGTTCAAATGGGTTTAGGGTTCAGATTTTTGAAAGATTTTGTGTTAATGGATGTTAGAGGTTGCTAGAATAAGTTAGGTAGGACTTAGATTAACAAGAATCAAGTCTTGAATCAAGAGATTTGATAATTTTTTGTGTTGGCTAGGGTTTTGGACGTTTTGACTTGATTTTGAACGATTTTGAAGTTTGTTGTCGGATTTGTTGATGGATTTATGTTCCTAAGTATGACTAGAGGCAATGTGGACCAATTAGAACGTCGGGTATTGATCAAATCGAAAGTTCAAATTTTTGAGAATAATTTTTGTCCAACATATAGTTTTGTAAATTTCTGGAAAATTTAATTTAGATTTGTAATTTTTGAAGGTTGAGTTCTAGATTTGTAATTTTAAAAACTTGGACCGATTTGTAATTTTGGAATACCTTGGGTTAGGTTTGTAATTTTGAAGAATTAAGTATGGATTTATAATTTATAAAAATTTGAAGACTTATTTGAGAATTCTGAATACTTGGAGGACTCAATTGCAATTTATGAAAATTTTGAGGACTATTTCATAATTTTATGAGGATTGAGGGATTAAAATGTAATTTTATAATTTTCAGGGACCAAATCATAATTTTATATAGATTCCAATTTTGGGGTCGATAGGTTTGATATTCGACCAAAATGGATTTTTGGGCTTCGTTTAAGTGTTTGTATGTAATACCCCGGATAATTTTTATAATTATTTTGGGATAATTATATTTGGAGTAATTAATTTGAATAATTATTGGTGGATAATTAGTTTTGGGAATAATTATTTTTGGATAATTATTTGTGGAATAATTATTTTT
>CAODLS012343655.1:0-18285 GCA_948243855.1 Flueggea neowawraea | reverse complement strand
GTATATACAATCATAGCATTTATTGTTACCCTGTTACGAATAACGGTTGACTAAGTCAAAACCTGTGATTTCTTATGTAGGAGTCAATAGTGAGTTTCAGTTAGATGACACAAACATCACCACTGTATGAAAGTTACTTGTGACATTGATCCATGAAGTGCTTTCATAGCGGGTCAGTCCAATACATGTTCTCTAACATGTATCTATGTTCTAAGTGATATCACATATCCATAATCAGTAAAACGTGATTATCCTCTTAGCAACATACTAACATTTGCTTGTTGTCATTTCCATGATAGCAATCGATTAGGGACCTTTAGAATAGTATTCTTTTTACCTTATGGTTTTACTATCAAGTCACACACTTAATGACATAAGGAAGAATAAACTATTAATAGAAGTTTTATTATCATAAACAATATAATATTTCATAGATATGAAATTAAATGCCTCTTTATTAAATAATAAATGTAATGACAATGTATATCAATTATTGGTCTAGGGCACAAAACTAACAATTATTGAGGTAATTAATTTGATTAATTATTAATAATTCAGGGTTTTGTTTTAATTTAATTCACTTGTTAATATTATTTTGGGTTTATTTATGTGTGACATAAATTCGGCCCATAGATATTAATAATAGAGTGATTTATTTGATGATAATGTATCATATAATTAAAAATCCAATAACATAATAAAAACCTTGTAGAAATTTGGCACACACTAAATAGGATTAGGAATGCTTATGCTTGTCGGACAAGAGATAGAAAACCTAGTCGGGTTTGGTGTGGAGGCCAAATTTCTACAAAATTTTTATTATGTTATTGGATTTTCGGCACCTATTCAAGGAAGAATTTCGGCACACTCTTCCTTGATTAGGGTTGGCCGAATTCTTGAGGGACAAGGTGAAGGTTTTGGCTAACCCTAGTGCACCTATTTAGGTTTTCTCATATGCCTATAAATAGGAGCACTCCCTTATCATATTTTTTATGCCTTGGCCGAATTTGTGAGTGTCTCAAACAAAGAGAGAAAATTATTTGTGAGAATTAAAATAGAGATTCTAAGTGCTAGTACACTCCACCAATCCAAGCAAGTTCGTTTGTGTTGATACCATTTGTCACGTCAAAGGCAACATGGTTGAAAGGGTTTCGAGTTTATACTAAAAGCTACACCAACAATTCATTCGTTCATACAATCGAGCTTTGGTTTTTCAAGGTAAAACGCTAACCCTAATCGTTTATGTTAATGTGCATAGATTCTTGTTGGAATTTTAGGATAAAAATTTTTGTTATTTCCGTTGCGTTATCCTTTATGTGAATGTCATATTTGCTTACGAATTCCAACAGCATGAAAACAAATGAACATAATTTATGCACAAATAAACAATCAAAATTCACTCAAATCACACATACCAATAGGCCTACGAATTGAAAAAAATTATTTTCATCAAAAGGTTTTGTTAAAATATCAGTAAGCTAATCTGATGTACCAACAAATTCAAGTTCAATGCCTCCCTTGAGAATGTGATCATGAATAAAATGATGTTTTATATCTATATGCTTATTGCTAGAGTGTTGAATTGGGTTTCTAGAAATGTTAATAGCACTAGTGTTATCATACTTAATTAGAACCTTTGAAAACATGATTTCAAAGTCCAAAAGTTGTTGCTTAATCCTTAAAATTTGAGCTACACAACTGACAACTGCTACATATTTAGATTCAGTAGTGGATAGTGCAACACAATTTTGCTTCTTTAAGAACAAAGACACTAGTGAATTACCTAAGAATTGGCAAATACCTGAAGTGCTCTTCTTGTCTAATTGGTTTCTTGCATGATCAGCATCACTATAGCCAACTAAATCAAAGCAATCATTCTTGGGATACCACAAGCCTACATTCTTGGTAACAATCAAATATCTAAAAATTCTTTTGACAGCACTCAAATGAGATTCTTTGGGATGTGATTGAAAACGAGCACAAAGACATACACTGAACATAATATCAAGTCTATTGGTTGTAAGACAAAGGAGAGATCCAATCATATCTCTGTATAGCTTTTTCTCTACTCCTTTTTCTTGTTCATCTTTGGTGGGTGAGCTTTGTAGTTATGCTCATAGGAGTTGAAGCAGATTTAGCATTCTTCATTCCATACTTTTTTAGCATGTCATTAATGTATTTGCTTTGGCTGATGAAAATGTCATCCTCTGTTTCCTTAATTTACAGTCCAAGAATGTGACTAAGCTCTCCCATCATGCTCATTTCATATTCCTTTTGCATCAACTCAGTAAACTCATCACACAAAGATAGGTCAGTAGCGTCAAATATTATATCATCTGCATAAATTTGCACAAAAAGTAGATTATCATTTTTATGCAAAGTAAATAAAGTATTATCCATTTTACCTCTACTGAAATCATTATCTAACAAGAATTGAATCAACCTTTCATACCATGCTCTAGGAGCTTGCCTCAGTCCATATAGAGCTTTCTTGAGCTTGTACACATGGTTTGGATAGTGGGGATCAACAAATCCAAGAGGTTACTCCACATAAACTTCTTCCTTGATGTAGCCATTTAAGAAAGCACTCTTCACATCCATTTGTAATAACTCGAAGTCTTTAAAACATGCATATGCACAGAGGATTCTAATTACTTCAAGTTTAGCTACGAGAGCAAAAGATTCTTCAATATATATGCCTTCTTCTTGAAGATATCTTTGAGCCACAATTCTTGATTTGTTGGTGACCACATTCCTTCTTCATTCTCCTTGTTTCTGAAGACCCATTTGGTTTCAATTACCATGACTCTATCCGATCTTGGAACTAGCTCCCACACATGGTTCCTTTCAAATTGATTTAGCTTCGCTTGCATGGATAAGATCCAATACTCATCTTCTAGTGCATCATCAACCTTCTTGGGCATAATTTGAGATATAAATGCAAAGTTGGCAGCTTGTTGTAGAGTAGCTCTAGTGACAACTCCTTGTGAAGCATCTCCAATGATAAGATCTTTTCGATGTGATTTGGCATATCTCCATTCTCTAGGAAAATCTTTATGTTCCACATCCTTGAATTCTTCTTGACCTTACTGAGATGATTCATTTCTATTGTCATTGATGTTTAAGTTTTTCATTTTGTCTCCAATACCTGGACTGCAATATCATCATCCACTCTTGACACAAAATGGTTAGTCTCATCAAATATAACATGTATAAACTCTTCTACCTTTTTAAGCCTTTTGTTGAAGACTCTATAAGCCTTGCTAATGGATGAATATCCAAGAAAAATACCCTCATCGGATTTGGCATCAAACTTTCCTACGGTATCTTTTCTATTGTATGAACTAAACACTTGCTACCAAAAGCATGGAAGTAGAAAATGTTTGACTTTCTATTTTTCCACAACTCATAAGGTGTTTTCTTGAGTATGGATCTCACATAAGCCTGATTAATGATATAGCAAGCCATGTTAACGGCCTCAACCCAAAAATACTTTGGCAAATCATTCTCATTCAACATTGTTCTTGTCATTTCTTGCAAAGTCCTATTTTTTCTCTCAACAACTCCATTTTGTTGAGGTGTATTCGGAGCAGAAAAGTTGTGCAAAATTCCATGCTCCACACAATAGGATTCAAATGGCTCACATGAGAATTCTCCACCTATATCACTCCTAATGGAGGTAATGGAGTAGTCTTTTTCATTTTGGACTCTTTTGCATGCAAATGTATGAAAAGCTTCATTTTTATGAGTTAAAAAGAAAAAAAACCCATATAAATCTGGAAAAACCATCAACAATCACAAAACAATAAGATTTTCCACTAAGACTTAGAGTACTAGAAGGACCAAACAAATCCATATGCAAAAGTTCTAAAAGTCTTGTGGTAGAAATCAAGTTTTTGCTCTGAAAAGATTATTTTTAATGCTTTCCTTTAATACATGTATCACATACCAAATCATTTTCAAATTTGATTTTTGGCAAACCTTTTACTAAATCTTTTCTTGAAATTTTTGAAATGGTATGCATGTTAGCGTGTCCTAATCTTCTATGCCACAGCGAAGCATCATTGTTCACAACCAAAAAGAAAGTCTCATTGAATGAGTTTGAATCTAACAAGTCAACAATATAAATATTGTTCTGCCTCAAACTAGTAAATAACATGTTTCCAGCAACATCATGAACAATGCATTTATTAGGCTCAAACACAACTTTATAATCCTTATCACAAAAATTGACTAATGCTAAGTAAACTATACTTCAAGTCATCAACAAGTAGCACATTGTCAATTGTTGTGTTAGGAGACTTACCTATCTTACCTTCTCCAACAATTTTACCTTTTGCATTGTCCCCAAAGGTAACATAGCCTTCATTCTTAGGAACTAGTTGAGAAAACATTGTTTTATCTCCTGTCATGTGGTGAGAGCAACCACTGTCCAAGTACCACACATTTCTCTTTGCTCTTGCTCTTAAACATACCTACAATGACATATCAAGTCTTTGAAATTGGTACCCCAAGCTTTCTTGGGTCCTTGTAGGTTAGTTCTAACTAAGTTGTGCAAGACTGTTCCTTTTAGAACCCGAATTTTTTTTATCTTAACACTCCTAGATGACTTCAAATGGCATTTAAAAGAAATATGGCCAATACCACCACAATAGTTATAAGCTTTGTCAACTATGGTGCCTTTTGTTAACAAAAACAGTTTTGGAAGACTTGTTGGAGATAAAAGGATTGTAGCCTAAGTCATTCTTAGATAGCGATTGTCTTTGAGAACCCAATAGTTTCTCATGGTTTTCTTTAACTTTAGTGAGCTTATAGGCAATTGAAGAAGACTCTTCAATACTTTTTTTCAAAACAGATTTTTCATCAATCAAAACAGAATTTTTTATTTCTAAATCTTTTACTTTTACCTGAAGATTTTTGAAATTCTTTTTCAGAGAAACACCACTAGTATGGGAAATTCTAACTCATTCTTCACACCCCTGTTCTGTCACAATCAAGAGAACCATGCAAAATGGACATGGTACTAGGGTTTGATCCTACATATACGAGGAAAAAACGTAATGCAAAAGTTGATATTCTTCCTCCCTCAGACAGTGGTATAACTCAACAGTTGGCACTTCCAGCCAAGATCAAACAAATAGGTAAAAATTCCTACTTTATAGTATCACATAAAAGTAAATAAAAGTAATCAAAATTGGCATGTAACATTGAAGCAACTGTTGAAGTTTACAAGACTAGATGTTAACACTAACATTGATATAGACACCCCTTATTTAGAATCAAAAGTTCACTTTCAGAATATATCTTTTGTTCAAATCAATGTATGCAACAACATGAATTTTATGTCCTTTCAAAAGTTTAGTCAGGTAAGTAATATAATTTCAACACAGTCTGAGACATATTCGACAAAATTCTGCAGTATTAAACTCAAACAAGAAGATAGAAACAAGTAGCTGATTAATTACCTGTAGAAGAAAGACGGCGACCAGCATTAATTGCAATGGAAGCAAGTCCTCCTTCATTTCTCGGATTCTGCAATAAATGGAGAACAATTTAATTATGACATAGAATACCATGTAATAGACAGAGGAGATAGACCTGAGAGTTGGAGAGACGGAGAAATCTTGTAGAGAAATTGAGACGAGAAAGAGACTGAAACAACACTGCCTTACGCTGTGTGTATCGTCTTGGTGTGTTCTTATCAGTTTAAGAGCTAAGTTTTGTTGTCTTTATTCGGAGGGAATAGTGTTACTTGTCATGTACAAGGGAGATGATGTTTAGATGTGTCATGTCAAGGTTTTTCCGAAGAACCAAACTCCATAGGAATTATTGCAGCAACCTTATTGACAAACTCATTTTTCTGAGCTGCAACCAGTTGGCAATGATTGCTGGAATTTCTCCTACTATTGTGCTGTTGGTGAGATTGAACCAATTGTAGTCGAAGACCGTCTTTCTTGGGGGATTTCACCATGTAACTGGTCTTTCTGCTAATCTGTATCATCCACTGTGAAATCATTCATGCCAGGAGAAGTAACCAACAATGAGCAGTCATCAATACTTGTAATCCAAATCTTTTCTCGTTTCTTCTTGTTCCGCAGACAGATAAAGGTATATAACAAAGAATTTTTCTATTACTGACGAGTCTTTCGGTCTTCTTTTCTTTGATTTTGACTACCAAACTATTTTATATTCACAACTACTTGGATTCCTAAAAGAAGTCTAAAGCTTTCACCAAAAAGGGGCCAGTGACATTCAAAATGTTGTATGTCTCCACTAAGTTTCAGCTGCTGACATCTTCCTCTTCTGGATTGACTTCATAATGTGGATCTTCCTAACAGTACTGGCCATCCATGTAATCTGGATCCTCCTCTGGATCGCTCTCGTACTCCCATTTATCAATTTCAGGATCACTCTCATCCTCCCCTTCATCAGTTACAGAGTCATTCTCATCCTCTCCTTCGTCAATCCCAGGTCCTTGGGGCTGATTTTCAAGAACAAAAAGAAATATTTGGTATAAAACATCGCATTAAAATTATAGAACAAGAAGGATAAAATATCATTTTAAGTGAAAAAAGAGGTCAAGACACAATTGTTAGAGAGTAACCTGTACTGATACCTGCACTTGTCCCATCTGCAAATTAGCATGGTCTTGTCTTGTATGCAAATCAACGTGCTCTTGTGTTGTTCTTGAATTAACGTTCTCTTTTCTTGTACGAAAATCTACCTGTTCTTGCCTCGCGAGCGCTTGCCTTACGTGCAAATGAAATTTCTTTACTCTCGTAAGTAAATCACCAAGCTCTTGTCTTGTAGGCAATTCAACTTGCTCATGTCTCGTAGGCAAATCTTCCTGCTCTAGCTTTGTCTGAACTGATTTGCCCTTGGCATCCTCTGCAATACTGGTCTGACATCCTCCAGCCTAATAATACATTAAAATTGAACATACAATATAAAGATTTTTTAGTGTATCGTGTTGACTATCCAATAATTATGGATCAAAATGAAAACAAATTAGAGCAAGATAACAACAGAACACACACCGACATGTTAAACAATTGTTAACTGACTTTTAAAATTAATAGCCCTGCATAAACTTGTAAAGAGTATTTCCAAGCAATGTCAAATCAAATTCTTCCAACAGTTTCATATTTCATGCATTATGGATCATTTAAAATTAAACAATTAAACTGCCCAATTTAAAGATGCGGCTAAATTTGGGAGTAAGATTCGCTATTTAAGAGCTGTCCATAAATTATATGAAGAGCCCAAACTAGAATAGTGTTCAAATTAAAGAAGAATAGCAGAAGAGGACACGATTTAAGAATTCACCTTTCCAGGTTCTTGAGAAAACGCTACGCCTCTGATGAGCTTTCTTGGAATATCATCTATCAGGTCAAATGCTTTGTCTCCAACAAGTAGTTGTTTACTTCCATCTGACCACTTCACAATTCTTGCATTGCTTTCAATCTGAAAATTAATTTAAATATACAGATGGAAAATTAAAAATTACAGCACAGTTAGCACACTAAAATATGATTTGCATGCTCATAATGAAACATGGTTCAAGCAAAGTTAATTTCTTACAGATGTCGTGCCATCTGGATTTTGCACTAATCTGTATCTTATAGTTGGCATTGCTGGATTAACTTCCTCTACAAATATCTCAGAATCGAATGGTTTTTCCTCTATTTGAAGGAAATTGGGATTGAATTTGAAAAGCATTATCTGCAAAATGGTATACCATATTAATAAACACGCAAAAGGGAAATATTCTTTGACAGACACCAAAACTGACCAAGCAATGAAGTGTTAGTATTATTTGCAATAATATATTTCAAATTAGAATTTTTTGTCATCAATCACTAAAATCTAAAAGCATATGTTCATAATTATAGAACTTAAATGCATCTATACCACACGGAGGTTCTCTCAAAAGAAACTAGAAATTAGACCAACAGAAAAAGAATGAAATACGACAAGATTTAGATGTAGTTTACCTTTTCAGATCCCTCAGAAAAAGTAGAGCGTCCCTGACAATATAAAACCAGGGAAAGTTAAAGACATTGTGTAAAATAATTTAATAGGATAAGATTTTGTTCTTACAGATTTGATGTTCTCTGCTGGCACATCCATGAGAGGTGCCAAGTAAGTTCCATCAAAAGTTTCTGTTGCGGGTGAGAAAGGAGGGGAATGGGGACAAATAACATCTGCTGTGATTGATTCAAAATCATAAGAATTGGTTCCCAATCCTGGGCCCAGATGATCCATTTCTTCAACCTGATCATGATTGCGTACTTGATTTATCAGTGTAAAAGAGAAACTGCATGCAGAACATCCCTCAACTTAACCAATTTCCATAGACAAGTAATGAGAATCTCGGTTGGAAACAAAAGCCACATCAGTATTAAGTCTATACAAATCTGTATGTACTTGCGTAACAAAATCACAATTCCAGAACTAAACACCTAATAGAAAACTCATCAAGTTTTGAAAATTCACGATAGGATTAGGTTAATTGTACAAAATATGTGAACTACAACTAGATAACCAAAATATAATTGTTACCTCGTACTAGAAGCAATTTAATTTTTCACCATTAGAAAGTAAATAAGAAACCCAAATGTGAATCAGCCAGAAAGCGTTGATAACCAGAGTTAGACAGTAAAGAAGAAAAATACTGTAAATGGCACTTTCAGATGAATGTATAGCTCTATCAGTAACTATGGAAGCATGAAAGCTCCACAGAGTGGAAAAGGAAAAGCCTATTTCACCATTGCCAGAAATAGTGAAAGAAAAGGATTAATTTCGATGAGGAAAAAAACCCATTTCACAATTAAACACTGAAATAGCAAGAAAAGATTAATTTCGACGATTTGATTGATTACCTTGAAAATGAGTTGCAGCGATCGGTTCTTGCTTTTAATCTCTTGCGTTACAAGGAAGAAAGAAACAGGGTGTTATGATACTCGGCTGTGGGAGGGAAATTGACGAACTGAATTATCGTCACCTTCTCCCCAAAATGTCCCTAATTCAACTTCTAAATTACATTTTTGTCCAGTATGAGATTACTTCCTTGGTTAGTCGCAATATCTTTTCCAAAGAAATGGTACATGATTATTTTCCAGTGTAGTCCTTTAACTTGCAGATACGACAGACACAGTCCTGCTTTCAAATTAACTTGAACTCAACTCAATTAAAAAGATTAAAAATTCAATTTCGAATTAAAAATTATCTAGTTTTGATGGCTCTCTATACATTCAATTGCCACTGACTTCAAATATTAAACAATGCAAATAAGATATTAAATATACATTCTATAAATAATTGAAAAGCTTATACGTATTATCAACTTAAATTAAATTTGAAAAGAATGAACAGTTTGAATTAAATTTGAAAAGAGCCAAACTCGATCAAAATTTGAACGCTTCAAAACTTGTCTTGGTTTATTTGCACCCTTAATTATACCAAATTTAAACCCTTAACAATACCAAATTAGAATATTATAATAATCAAACTTTACTCAATATTGCAACCACATGTAATCAAGAGTTCAATACACCTAAAGAAGTGGGAAATAAAAAATAATAATAAAAAAGGGAAAAGCTCACAGCTAAAATGTCGGGAGTTTAACACTACTACAACACTTTTTGAGCAAAATGCATAGAAAGAGAACCTTTAAAACTCTTTTATTACCAGACAAAAGAAAAAGTATTATTATAAAAAGACACAATAAATTAGTTACCAATCTCTCATAATTGTTATATATATATAGGGTTCAATTTACTTCAAGAGTAAATTTTTTAAATTTACTATTCATCCTCACAATTCATTACTTTTGAATTTAATGGAAATGATTAAATTAAAAAAAATAAATTACACTAACAATTAGATGTAAAATAATACAATAATGATAAAAACTCGATGAACTCAAACAATCGGAAAACACGAACGTCACCTCGAAACCTGAAAACATAAAACACGATGAGGTCGAGTTGTTCCGCAGGGGAATCTCCGACGTTCAAGTCAATATCGACTTTAGCAAAGTGTTTGTATGCTTGTCAATTAAAACCTACCTTGGCGGATGGATGTTCATGTCTATTTATAAGATGGTTACTAGGGAATGAAGAATGTAACGTTCTGTAATGCTAGACATTGATGACGATGTGTAACGTCTCCATTTCTTATTGAATTTAATGGACTTTTATTTATTCATCATCAATTACTAATTCTAATTTCATTTGTTGTGTCTAAATTCATTTTATTATTTCATAGATATTGATTTATTATTTAAAGTATATTGTTTGACTAACAATGTAATATATATATTGTCAGTGTGTTTGTGTAGTATACCACTAATAATATATTTTATTAATCAATTGTTTTATATATACCGTTAATAATAATGCTAGAAAATCAAGTTATTAAGCCACAAATATTTTTTTTCTTGAATCTGACACTTAATGCCTTATATGCACTCATATTCGTTTTGGTTGACAATATCTAGTCAGTATTGTTTGAATATCTTTCAATATAAAATTATACATACATACATATATAAAATTTAATTTTTATTTAATGATAATCAAAAGAATATGAGTGAATATTTAGTGAATATATATATATATATATATATATATATATATATATATATATATATATGCATGCATGCTGGTATTCGTTTCAGCTCGTATTCGTTTCAATTAACAATAATCACTCAATATATGTTGATTATTTTTAAAATATCCTTGAACATAAATTTTATATATAGAGAGAGACTCATACTCATATTCGTTTCAGCTAACAATACTCACTATATATATATATATATTCTCAACATTGTTATATCGAGTAATAATAAAGCAATATTGCAATGATATTTACACATTAAAAAATACGAATAATATTGATTGGATATTGACATATTAACTCTATTACTATTATTTTTTTTGTAATATTGTAAAGTTATTTACACATTTTAAAATACAAGCTAATATTGAACTAATATTTTATTATTATTGCATTTACATAAATAAAACAAAATTTTGAAATTTAAACAACCATCTAAAATTCAATCACACACAAATCAATTTTTAACCAAAACGACTATAGATATACCTTGTATGTTTCGTTATTATTAATCAAGCAACACTAAATTTATACATAACTTTCTCCTGGAACAAAACACTAACTAAAATAAGTTAACCTTGCAACCAAACAGACTTGAAACCCCTAACACCCCCTCCTCTTCTTCTTCCTCGATCTAGCAGCAATGGGACGAACACATCGAGGCGTGCGACGACTCTTGCACTCGACGGCTTCATCTTCAGATATGGATGTTGCAGTAATTACACCTCAACACAAAGGTGGTCCTCATCAGTAGAAGTGACGTGAGTGCAATGACAGTCCTGCACAAGAGTCAGAGCATTTGAAAAGAAAATCAGAGGCAGAGAAGCAATTGTTAGTCCCAATAATGGTAATCCAAGAGGGGTGAATTGGATTTTGTACAAGTTTAAAATCTTGTTAAAAATCTTTTACAAATCAAAGTATATAACAAAGTTCTTTTTAATCAAAATCAAAGTTAAATGCGGAAGCAAACAAATATCCAATTTACACATAAAATAAATCAAATGCAAAGTAAAGTAAATGAGTTGAAGGAAGAGAGAATAAGCTTGATTTATAGTGGTTCAGTCCTCCTTGATCTACGTTCACTCTTCTATAACTCCTAGAGAATTTCAACCCACTATTACCTCACTTCCGGGTGGAGAGAAACCGTTTACACCACTTATTTTTGCGGGATCAACAAGCAAACCGTTATACCACTTGTTTTTGCAAGTTCAACAAGCAAACCGTTACCTCTAGTTTTCTAAGGATCACTAGCAACCACTCTTGTTTTTCTAATGATCACTAGCAATCACTCTTGTTTTTTTAATGAACCAAAACAAGGAAAATCCTACCCAATATTTTTCTAAGGCTCAACTAGCAAAACCTATTCAACCCTCAATCAAATAATTTTATTGTTACAAAATGTGTTCCTAAAACACATATTTACGCTCACATCAACCCAGAAATACGATAGCAAGTAAATAGTTCAAATGAGTTAGAAATGTAGGAATGAGAGAGAAAATGAATAGCAAGTTTAGCAAAGGTCTCTCTTACTTCTCTTATGATCTGGAATGTCTACATATAGCTACTAACAAGAATATAGTAGTCAGAAGCTTCAAAGTAGCTGTTTTGAGATAATAGAAATTATGTTTTCAAATGACATCACAGCTTTCTACATGTGTAGTGTATTCATCCATCTGAGTTCTGCGTGCAGTGATCATAAGTCTTTGTGCATTGCCAGAGCTCAAATGGTTACTGCCTCACGTAAATTTGTATCTATCATCTCTACGTGTGTTGATCAACCTTCTAAGTGCTTTGTCATTTCTGGACTGCGCTTTAACGTATTTCCAAGATTGCACCTTTAATTCGCCACGTAAGCGTGTCAAGAATATTCAAATTCAAATTCCCGATAAGCGTATCGAATTTTTCAGTTTCTGGACTCAGCCTTGTCTATGCGCTTAGCACCTATACTGTGTGTGTAGATGAATTTCTTCAAAGATGTCATCTTTACTCTTCTACACACATTGCACAAGGAATCAACACGTCTCCGATTTGTCTTGTGAGCTCTCTTCATTTTTCATCGCATTCTCGTCTACGTGCATTGAGCTCTCCTCTACGTGCATAGTGAAATCTTGGAGCTTTCTACCTTCTGATTCATCACGTCTACGCGCATTTCATAGCCTTCTACGCGCATTACATTTGATCTATGTGCTTTGTAGCTTGTTCTACGTGCATAGTGTCTATTCTAGGAAGTCCGGTATATCTCTGACTTGATCAACGTCCGTATATCACATCACAACATGCATTGATCATCGCTGTACGTGCGTAGATATGTCTATACGTGCATTGTGTCCATAAATTAATCACAAAGTCTGCATCTTTGCACTTCTTTTTATGGATGTTTTTTACACATCATCATCAAAATCAAAGTCAACAGCAATGAAATAAGAATTTGCGTGCTTCATCTTCAATTGCCATATGTGTTGGCAAACAGAAATGCAATTTGAAAAGAGAAGGAATCCATGAGGGGAGAGAGAGAAGAAGATGGGGAGAGATAAACCCTCCCCTGAAATCGTGATAAACCAAGAACAATTTAAAGTAGTATTCTTTTATCTTAAGATTTTACCATTAAGTCACGCACTTAGGGACATAATACAGAATCAACTATTCATAGATACTTTTATTAAGTTATAATATTACAAAAATAACATCATAATATAAGAAAATGAAATGAAAGGCTACTGCCAATATTGAAGAGGATGAGGATGAGGAATACGCGTCAGTTTGACTATAACGGTTAAAAGAGATTGAAAGGGTGCGATTACTCTCTCCTGATATGTCTATGATTTTGTTAGTTACTAAATTTCTCCATGATAATTACAAATGATATTAGATTCAATAGTTGTTTTTAAGTGAAAATAGTGTCTTAATATAAAATCTCTTTAAAAATAGCTACATTAGAGCAATATGCTTCACAAAAACTGCATCCCGTGTAATTTCCACTAAAATGTCGAAAAATCCCATTCGGAAGTTCCCACAATTTTCTCGGTACTCATGCAGCAAAGAATCAACATATGCATATGCATAGATTCGCCATTGAGATGCCAATTTGGGTTATAAACCAAGCAACTGTGCCAAATATTACAAACAGCAAGTTACCAAACAAAATATGGATCTCATAAGATGAAATATAAGTTGGGAAAGATAGGATGAAACTATTTACAAACCAAACCCAACAACGTAAAATACAAAGTGTTAAAGCACACACTACTCTGATCGAAAATAAATATATCAGTCAATGCAAGCCCCCCTGAAACCATCATTATCTTTATCATCTTCTTCAGATAAATACTTGCCATAACTTTCATCATACTCGGCAAAATACTTCTCCTCAGCATCATAGTTGGCCTCCCTGAGCCAGTGATCATCCAAGGTCTCGTCCTCATCTATTTTTGAGTAATCTAGATGCTGATAATCTTCTCCGGCAAGAAATTTCTGTTGCATGATATATGTAAACTGGTTCATCATATCTTCCTTCTCTTCCTCTGATATCGTAACTCCCGAGCCATGATGTTCTCCGCTTGGTTCAGCACCATTGGGCAAATCAGCCATCTGAAGGTTACAAAAACAAGGCTTTTCATTGTGAGAGAGATACCATTTTGCTTAATATTGATGTTGCAGCAATGACATTTTGGAATCAAAATTTCTAGTTTATGTTCAATATGATGTTTGATTTAAGAAGCAGAGACACCTGGTAGCCAGTATCAAAGGTATCATTGCCCAGGAGAAAGATCAAGATTAAAAGAGGCATAAGCAAATCAATATGTATCACAAACCACAAATACGCCTCCCCCACGAAAGAGAAATATGCTTCTTATCTAGAGAACTAATTAAAATACAATATCTCAATGGTAGTGGTAGAACATAAACTTCAGCTCTCTTTCCTAAAGACAAGATACTCCTCACCTTCAATGTTCATGGAAAAAAATAATCCAAATTTGAAATCCCTACTTTTTTTCCAGACCAATCTTAATAGCATAGATATTAAAGTAGCTAGGCAATGACACGTCAATATTGACAGGAGCGACATACGGAAATACAGAATTCAGCAAGCAAACAAACAATGAACTTCAACACGAGGGGAATACATTGGGATATAGAAAATTTGTTATGTATGTCCCAATAATGCAAATTTTATCAAAACATAAATAATGTAATTGAATGCTGAAAGATGAACAAATTTATCACACCTAGTTTTGTTGCTGGAAAAACAATACCAGTTCAAAATTTTGGTTGCTTCCTACAATGACCTACCACAACAGATGAGAAAATCTTGCAAAAACCATAAATTGATATATACCACAACAGATGAGAAAGTCTTGCAAAAACCATAAATTGATATATGTCAAATGATTAAACCAATACAAATAATTGAACCTGCAACAACACAATGGATAATTTATACCACAACAACAACAACAATCTAGATAGATCAAACAAATAAGCATTCAACGAGATATGAAAACAAAATTCAACAAACAAATGATAAACTTCAACGAAAAGGGGGGAAAATAAATAGAGAACTTGTTATGTATGTCCTAATAATGCCAATTTTATAGAAAAATAGAGAACAGAATTCAACATTGAAATGTGAACTTAGTATCATAGACCTAGTTTGTTGTGCAAAAGAAAAACATTATATGAAGTAAAACCAATACTGGCTCTAGTATACCTAGTTCCACAACATGCTCTACCACAACAGAAACTATACAAAATCTTAAGTAAACCATAAATTGATATATGTCAAATGATTAATCCTACAAGAATAACTAAATCCCCAGAACACAATGACAGGATTAAACTACGAAAACGACAATCTAGACAAATCAAGCAAATAAGCATTCAACAAGAAACCTCAAAATTGCTACCTCATCATTGTTCTTGACACCATTTTCCTCATCCACCTCGTCCTCATCCTCCTCTTCTTCCACCTCTTGTTCCATTGGGGTGGCTTCATTCCCAACCCACTCACTTCGATCCACACCCAACCTAATCTGCTCCTTCCTAATCTTACCAACCAACACAGCGTCCTCACACCACCTCATCAAAGTATCGGACCACCTCTCACCAGGGCGAGACATAGCCCTCCCACTCATATCCTGAAACTTTCCAACAAACTCATGGTGCAAATATGGCTCCCTTTCCCTCATGGCCTCCTCCGAAAAATAAGCACCTTCCCTCATCAACCTCTCCAAGTAGGCCAATCTCCTGTTCTTCACCTTCACCACCCTCGACTTCACCTCCTCCTGACTCGTACTCTTTTTCTTCCTCAAGCTCTTTAAATGCCAATTGGTGACGAAAAATTAATCTAATTACGTTTCTCAGCTTCAGACAAAATGTGGGTTTGCTTTTCTTACATTTTTTGCTTTTCTTTCGGCTGTGGCCGCTTCTTCTGTAAAAGTACCTGGTGCTGATGACATGCTGTGTTGGTGCGGTGTCGAAGATGTGGCTAAGTGGGTGTTACCAATAGTGTTCTTTAGGTGAATTAATTAGGTACAGTACAAAAGTTTGGACATGAAACTCCTGATGGTCATTAGGCCAAATAATTAGGTTGATTCTTTTTCTAAATAATGGATCCGATCATATGTTTTATAGCCAAGTATTAGGAGTGAATTTTTAGAGTTTAAGGGTGATTGTTTTTTACTAGAAAGAAAAGGTATTTCATTGACTTGAATTTTCAAATGATGTTGTGGAGCTGGATGAACTTTCAAATAATGTTATTGTGGAGTTATCATTGCAGTGTTTCAAAGATGTAAATGAAATTAATTTTGGTCTATTTTTATCCGTTTTTTAAATTTAGTATTATTTTAAATTATTAATTTAAAATTTTGTATGAACTTTAAATTTATATGAATTTTTATGTATTAATTTTGTATTTTTAAATATTTATTTGCATATGAATTTTGAATATTTTATTTAAATTTTTTGTGTAAATTTTAATTGTATTTTTAATTTGAATTGTATTGGAATGTTTTTATAGGTTAAATGAATCATAAATGGGTTAAATGAGTTGTGTATAATTGTTTTACGAGTTAAATGAGTTAAACGGGTTGTGTTCAATTTTAATCAAAGCCACGATCCATTTAATGTCATATTCGTGTTGACCTTAATCGTGACACTAGAAAGAATCGACACGATATAAATATGATCCATCAACTCGTTTTGACACTCTTAATCTACAATATTATTTTTTATTTTTTTGTGTACTTTTTGTATAAATAAATAGTATATTTAAGTATAAAGAATGAAAATAAAAATTGTATTCAATGGTGTTCTTTAAAATTAAATATTTACCTTTTAAAAATAAAATAAAGATAATAAAAAATAAATAAGAACTAAAAAGAGTGGTATAAATATTATAGAAATTCGAATACATCAAAATTACTTTTTAATCTAAATTTAAAATATAAAAAGTATATTAGAATTTTATTTTTTGTATTGACTTTTTAAAAATAAATAAAATGAACTTTCAAAAAAATATTGGCGATGCTCTAAAAACTTCATTGCTGTAAATCTTCAATTCTAATGCCTTGAGACACAATAGAGTGTAGATAGAATAACCAATACAAAGACCAGGTAAGGTTACAAGTTTGCTTAGCAAAGTAATCTGCAACAGCATTAACAGATCGATGAACACAACATAAACCAATTTAAAAAAGATCATTTAAAAGCTTTTTAATGATCAAAATAATAGCTTTAATCTCCTAGGGGCAAAAACTTACAGTGGTAACAACTTGAGAAATCACCAAAGCATCAAAATAGACAATAACGTAATGATATGAACCAAAATGAGATGCAAGCTGCAAAGTCTTCCGTTTCATAATAATAGATACTAATTATTTTTACAAAATTAAAAAATATTAGTTTTAATAGTAAAATTCATTTAATATTATAATTTTTTTATTTATATCTTTTAAGTAAATATGTTGGTAATTAATAAATTAGTTGAAGAAAGAGATTAAATAAGGACAATATTATAGTTTTACTAATAATAAATGCAATATAAAAAAAGTGTATTATGTTATAAGACATTTAAAATAAAAAGTAATTATTATTATGAGACGAAGTGAGAATTTGCTAACTAAAGTGTTTTTTGTCTTTTAAATGCTAATTGAAGTTTTTAACGGCACAATTAACCAATGTATTGCTATTATTAATCAAAGGATATCATAGTTTTCAGCAGAGCTATGAGAGGGGAAAAAAAAAGAAAGTCAAAGGATTGCCAAAGGTTTGCTCGGTTATTCCAACTAGACGTGTAAAAACTGAACCGAAACCGGCGAACCGAATCGAAATCGGACCGGTCAAAATCGGAACCGAACTGGAACCGAAACCGGCCGACCAAAACCGGCGGTTTACGGTTTAGATTCCGGTTCTACGTTTTAAAAACCGGCAGTTAAAACCGGCGGTTCATTGGACCGTTGGAACCGCCGGTTCAATTGTCGGAACCGGCGGTTCCAACAGTTATTTTCTTTTTTTGTTTTTTTGTTTTTTTTTTATTTTTTCAACTCTATAAATACCCCACCCAATTCTTACCAATTTTACACCATTTTTTCTCTCTCAATCTCATTCTCTTCTACACTCTCTCAAAAATTTATTTTTCTATAAATTACTCTTATTAATTATTTA
>CAODLS012343652.1:0-29144 GCA_948243855.1 Flueggea neowawraea | reverse complement strand
TTAATAGTTCCAACTCTTTTCTCATGTTTAAGCACAAATAATTGATAGCTTGAAAATGACTAAACAAAGGATTCAATATATTCTGGCAATTACTTCTCAAGGAAGACTTTTTAAAAAAAAAATGAGATTTTATGATAGAGGTCTAACCTTTCACTTTCTCCTCGTATTGCTTCTTATCCTTCATCATTAGAGATGCTGCATCACCATTTAATGGATCTGAAGGATTTGGATAAAGTAGCAGTTGTGGAAGAAATACCTCAAATACATTCAGAAGATCTGCAGGCACAGAAGATGTAAGGAGTCACTAAGTAAAAGAAAATAGGTAAAATAGACTGAAACACGATCATAAAAATGAAAGAGGCTTTGAATTTATAAAAAATGCCACTTATTTCCATTGCAATGAATACATCAACGAGCAACATGATCAATAAACACTGAGACAAAGAGTTTTTAATTTCCAATAAGGACTGCGAAAAAGCAAATTCTTCCCAAACTCCTGCCACATAAAAATAAAGTCATGCCAAATGGTATGTGTTCAATCAAATGTTCTGTGAACACGTATATTATGAATAAGGTTGGTCATGGCCACATCACAATGCCCTGATCAAAGCAATGACCCTGATGTGAATATTTCAGTGAATGTAACAAAACTAGTAAATCCTGTATGGCTGTGTCACTGATTACAGTTTGCAGTCCCTGTGGGAGTAATAAAGCCAATACATGGTTTTCGCTATGCAAGAAGGGCAGAAGGACAACTCTTGTTTTGTTGTAGAATCCAAAGATGTATGCTAGACAATGGCGGATGCAAGTGGGAATGGGTGTGGGTGGTCGCCGGTGGGGATACCCTTATACTATACCTCTCTATATTTAAAATTATTGACAACGAACCTATTTTGAATCGCTTTCAAAATATGAATAGTCATAGAAATTAATTATCTCGCATTACAAATCATAGTATAACTGATTTGTACTCTTTTTTATATTTTAAACTGTTTTTAATTTAATTTTTTCATACTCTATATATATCGATATCTGTATATTTTTTGTTGAAAAAAATTTCATTTTAGTCAATGTAAGTCCGACCCATACGCGGAGATTTCTTGATCCACCATTGATGCTGGATGTTTTATGTTTCACTATATATAACCTATCGAACTTATACATTGCAGAAACGAACCATCACTATCATATTCATGGAAACAAAGTTTAAGATTACCAAGCATTGGACTCCAAGATTGATTGATGACATCCAAGCACACAGAACCAGACCTGGTAATCAGTAGAACACTCATAAGTCAAACTTAAAGCAATGAAGATGATACCTCAGCAGATGCCTAAAAAAAACTGCGTTCAAATTTAAATCATCCAATCATCCAAGAAATAAGGCCACTACGACTAAGAAAACTTAGATAACAGCTCCTTAAGCAAGGTGGCATCAGATGTTAGTTCAGTCCACGAAAGTCTCAACAAGACTAGTTAGTTTGCCTTCATATCTTGGTAAACAAAAATTACATTTCATTCAAGAAACGGCCAAGAATGGGCAGACCTAAGCATAAATTTTATTAACGGCCGGGAAGCCAGGAAAGGTGGCTTATAGTTAGAAACATAAAAATTATTTCTTGCAACCTGCAAAACCCTCAACAATGATACTAATGCACATCCAAAAGAATTAACTGAAATGAAATAAGAACTGAAATATAAGACGCTCACATCTCATCAACATTAGGATGGAATATTTTATTCAGGAACCCAATGGAAGGAGATTTATATGGATAAGCATCTGGTAGCTCCACGCGGATTTTCCAAATACCGCCTTCATATTGATAATTTTTTGACGCGTGACCAACACACTGTAAAAAAATAATCATTTTTTGATGCGTGGTCAAAATTTGATATTTTTTAAATTACATCATGCCGAGTTTTTATTTTTGAAATGGTTTTGAATATTCCTATATTTGTATACGTTGCCCTTTTTTCTAAATATTTTTGTTTAATTGTCCCTTTGTATTTAGCATGTTAATAGCATTTAATATCTAAAATACAAAAGATGCTTATTTGATAATAAGTAGCATGTTGGAGTAGTATTCTTTTCAAACTACGCCATTTATTATTGTTTAATATTATCAAATTCTATTTTTATCCTTATAATATTAATAACTAAAATTATTTTTAAATTTTAGAGAGGTTAAAATTAAAATTTCAATCAAATATATATAAAATAAAAATATTTACATTATTTAAAATTTTATTATTTTAAACTACAAAACTTACTAAATCCTATATGGTAAATATAAAAATAATCCTGTTGTGCGAAACTAGCACCTTGTTTGTTGACCAAGGCAAGAACCAATGTGGCAATGTTTCGTGCAAACCTCTTAACTTGCGAACATTTTTGACCGGGAAAGGCAGAAGCAGAGATGACGTGGTTTAATGGCGACTTTATACAATTATTTCTCCGTTCTCCCGCAACACTGGCAACTCATGCATTCTGGGCGGCAAACCTCACCAGTCACCACTGAAACTATTTAAACCGCTCTGATCCTTTGACTTCTCCTACTCAAACAAAAACCTCCAATCAACTATGGGAGTCCACGGCCTTTGGGAACTACTCGCCCCCGTCGGCCGCCGCGTCTCCGTGGAAACCCTCTCCGGCAAGAAACTCGCCATCGGTACAGAAAACATAAACCCTAACTGTAAAAATTAACCTGAAAAAGCTTTAATTTAATTAATCAGTGAATTGATTGCTTTTATTTTTGCTTATTTCTATTAGACGCGAGTATATGGATGATACAATTCATGAAGGCGATGAGGGACGAGAAAGGTGAGATGGTACGGAATGCGCATTTGATAGGCTTCTTTCGACGCATTTGCAAACTTCTGTATCTGAGGACCAAGCCTGTCTTTGTCTTCGACGGCGGCACTCCTGCTCTTAAGCGTCGAACTGTCGTGGCTCGTCGCAGGCTCCGTGAGAACGCCCAGGCTAAGATCCGTAAAACCGCCGAGAAATTGCTACTCAATCATGTCAGTTAGTTTCTTTCTTTGCACTTGCTATTCGAAATTTAAATGAACTTTGCAGTTTTTAGTAACTATAATTTCTTTTTGTTGATATGGTTGTTTAGGGATTGGTGTTGTGTATGACATTCAAATGCACTCGTTTTAGAATTGGTTTTAAAATGCCAATTTATAGTTGTATGATGCAATTGTTGTATAACGATATGATTGTCTAAGGAGTTGATGTTACATTCTGAAGTGCAAAATTCATTTCTTTTGAACACTTTGATTCAGTTGTGGTCTGCATATGATTGTTTTGTGTTTTTTTTTTTGCCAATATTGTTTTGTGTTATTTATTTTGTTTATGTAACGGTGTTTGGCTATTAGCTCAAGGAAATGAGGCTAAAGGAACTGGCGAAGGATTTGAAGGACCAGAGAATGAAGCAGGAGGATGATGATGCAAAGGAAAAAAATGTTTTGATGGATAATGCGGTGCTGGAGCGGTCCAAACTGGATGAAATGTAAGTGGTCTTGTGGGATTTAAATTATCTGTATGGTTAGTACTATGTGGTTTGAGAATTTTCTTGATTGTTTGTGGTGACTGGTTTAGGCTGGCAGAGTCAATTGTGGCCGAGGAAAATGAGAGTTTACATCGGAATGAACTGGCAGAAGGAGAAGAGGATGCTGATGAAGATGAAGAGATGATATTGGTAAAGTTGCAGTTTCTCGGTGTCTATCACGTAATGTTAGATTGACTTGATGTTGTTTACTTTTTTATATTTTGCAGCCATCTACGGATGGGAAGATTGATCCTTCTATCTTAGCTGCCTTGCCTCAATCAATGCAACTTGATCTTCTGGTAAGTTTGGGCGGATTGATACTCAGTTTTGCATTTCACCTTAATGTGCTGCTTTGGTTCTGGTATAAGTTAAAAGTGGTCTCTTTTGTAGATGAGAGAGAGTTCAATTCAAGGGAACATGAAAATCAATCAAGGAATCAAGCAGGTAGTTTTGCCTTAAATTTCTTCTTAAACCCAGATTTTTTTTTGTCTACTTGAGCTCCAATTGTTGTAGCATGTAACTGAATGGTGGCATTCCACGTCTAGTTTATCTTGTCTCATGACTATTTGTGATTTTTGCTGCTTGTTTTCTAGTGTATTTGCGTTTATATTGTATCAGCTCGCTTTTCACTCCAAGAACTAACAGAAAAAAGGACTTTTGATGTTGATGATAACCTGTTAAGTTGACTTATTTTTCGAAGCTTTCTTTTGTCCTAGTTTCTGCGTTTCGTCAGTGTGACAATGAAATATACTTCATTCATGACTTATTGGCACTGCTGTCTTTCTCCTCTTTTGCTTGCATCATGCATTATTTTTGTCGTCAAAGTGAGATAAATAAGAGTAGTACATCTTAGAAAATACAAGCCATATTGTCTGAAACTTAGAACAGCTAAAAGTCTTGACTGAGACTTGGTTTGCATTTTCTTTGCTTGGGTTGATGAGATGATGCAGAGCATAGTTTTTTTTTTCCCTCCTCTGCTTACTAATGAAGGATGTTGGACTGCAGAATGATAAGCGCATGAATAGTGCAAAGTGCAAGGAGATTTTATCAGATGAAACTGATTTTGAAGAGAATAATTTAGCAAGGAATGATGTGGTAGCTGAAATGTACAACCAGGAAAATTTGGATGAAATGTAAGCTGTTTGCACAGTTTTAATTATTGTGATATTTTCTCTCTTATTGTATTTCTTTCTACATTGTTTTGATTCGTTAATTTAGGTTGGCAGCATCCATTGCTGCTGAAGAAGACAAAACTGTAAACAAAAATGCATCTACCTCAGGTGCTGCAATTCCTTCTGAGGATGGTGGAGATGAAGATGAAGACATGATATTGGTGAGTTGCCTTATATGGAAATGACGTTATTACTAAAAAGATAATTGATCCAGAAGGCCGGCTGTTTTGGGATTTTAATTTGTCAGGTGAGATAGGCTGGATGAGTTTGGCCAAAAGCATCATACCATGTGTTTCTAGACCAATGAACTTTGTTGCATTTGATATAAGTTCTTTAGATGATACCTTCTTCGGTTTAAAGATGATCTTTCGTTTCGTTATTTCTTTAGTTCAACTTTTAAAGAACTGTTTGAATTTTTTCCTGTTCACCATGAGCGGTTGCTTCGCAGCTCCAATTTTGGGAAGTAGACTCTCTTTGAATTCCCCAGTTGTCCTGTGTGAATTTTACTTGGAATTAAGTTGCATTATATCATTTGATCAAATTTTGCAGCCAGATGTTCCAGGGAAAGTTGATCCAGCTGTTTTAGCTGCTCTGCCACCCTCAATGCAGCTAGATCTTCTAGTACAGGTAAATTATCATGAATTTATATCTAAGAGAGCAGTTTCTTTCTCACGATATCCTAACATTATCCTTGTTTTTGATATCTTCTCTGTAGATGAGAGAGAGATTGATGGCTGAGAACCGACAAAGGTATCAAAAGGTGAAGAAGGTAAGCTTTTGAGTGCTTATTTATTTTTCGAGCTAATATGTGGGAGCTTTGACTAAGTCTAGTATTTTATATTTTGTTGATACCGTATGCATTCTGATTCACTAGTACCTATTAAATAGAAAACCTTCCATAGAATACTTGCATGGAAATTATGTGATTTGGATTCTTAATTTAATTTATGCAATTTATCCTTTTCATGCCCCTGTGCAGGCACCTGAAAAGTTTTCAGAGCTACAAATAGAGGCTTATCTGAAGACGGTAGCTTTCCGTCAAGAGATAGACCAAGTGCAGAAAGCTGCTTCTGGGCATGGTGTGGGTGGTGTGCAGACTTCACGGATAGCCTCTGAAGCTAACTGAGAATTTATCTTTTCATCCTCGTTTACGGGTGATAAACAGTAAGTGCCGGAATATTGTTGTTTTGTAGGTGTAGTTTGCATTACACCCACTTTCTCGCTAAAACATGCTTCTGTTATTCTTACACCATCATGAATTTATGATGGGTAGTTTTCGGAATGATTTTCATGCAATTTGTTTTGGTAAATGCACTTCTAATTTGAAAGAGCCTTTCATGACCATCACCTTTTTTAACATTTTAGGTTATTTATATCTACTAAAGTGCAGAGAAATGGAGATATGCAGCAAAAGACACCAGTACAGCATCCTGCTTCAACTTCTGACAATGTTACATCTATTGGGAAGTCCAATGCAGTGACAGGTGAATCTAGAAGAGTATTTGATGATGATGTTGAGACATATCTGGATGAAAGGGGACGTATTCGAGTAAGTAGAGTGAGAGCTATGGGCTTGCGCATGACCCGTGATTTACAAAGGAACCTGGATTTATGAAAGAGATTGAGAAAGAAAAAGCATATCCAAGCAAGAGTGGGAGTTCTCAGTCTGCACCGGATAAAAATGAAGATGGTTCGGCCAAAAATGTTGCCAGTAAAAGCAAAAAGGTGCATAGTACATCTGATAATGATGGTGGTTCAGTTAACTTGAATGAGGGGGATGGAGAATGCATGTTAAATAATGAGGATTGCATTCAGATATCCTTCGAAGTTGATGAAGGGAGTAAGCATGCTGACAGTGATGATGACATATTTGCTAGCTTAGTTGTGGGAGAGCCTATAGAAATTGCTTCAGCTGACAACAATCTATCCAGAAGACAGCTTTCTGATTCAGATGGTGACTGGGATGAAGGGATTACTGAAGAAAAAGTATATGGATCATTTAATAACTTGAGGTCAAGAAATAATTCTTCCTTCAAGGAAGGCGAAAATAGTGATGGAAGTGAATTGGAGTGGGAGGAAGGAGTTTGTTGTGATGCTACAAATTCTCTGTGCCCACCTGAGTCAGGAAAATCCATTTCCAAAGGTCAGTTGGAAGAAGAATCTTATTTGCAGGAAGCAATAAGGAGAACTCTCAAGGACATAGGGACAGGAAAATTGTATCATGCTCAGTCTGAGGCTGACAATTCAAAAAATACGGAAAATGTCTATGAGAGTGTTGGGATCCCTGATCAAGACGATAATATTGCTGACAAAAATGTTAAGCAGAAGGATTCCGCAGAACGGCATAATTCATCTTTAGGTTTTGAACTGGAAAGTTTGGATTTGATTAATAGCTCTGAAGCCTTACCTCCAGAACAGCAGAACTAGCCTTCTGAAACTCATGGCACTGGCGAATCTCATGGGAGATTCCTGGAGGCGTGTGCTAGTCACAATTTGAATAGAGCAACATCTTCAGCAGCTGATCGGTCTCTTCCATTTGACATCAACTTTGTTGTGGCGCAATCTTCAGATAGTTCTGTCAAGGATAATGCATCTTCTGCTTCCACTAAATTCTCTTTTGATGGTTTTCGTACTTCTAAATCAGTATCTTATGACAAACTTGTCAATCAGCATTGGTAGGGGTAGATGACATCCAAAGTGTTTCCGCATCTAAGCCATCATGGCCGTATGTTGAGATAACTGAATCTTCTGTGCCCTTTGATGAGTCTTCTGCAAGAGAGTCAATGACGAGCATTGGAATTGAGCAAAATTTTGCAGAAGAAAACAATACTGACATTTCTGATGGAGGAAAGCTTCGCGAGGATAAATCTGCTGTCATGAATGATAAAGATGGATGGCCTATTTTCACAGAGGCTAGTTTGGAGGAGGAAATTTTACATTTAGGTCAAGAGCGTATGAATCTAGGAGATGAACAGAGGAAGCTTGAACGTAATGCTGAATCAGTTAGCAGTGAGATGTTTGCAGAATGTCAGGTATATTGTCAAACTTAAAATAACTTTATAACTTTTGTTGTTCCTATGAACAAGATAGTATCTATCTTCAGAGCTGTCTTTATTGGTTAACTGCATAATTGTGTTCTTCAGTCGGCAATTAAATAATTGACATCAACAGAAGGCACAAAATCAAGGTTTTACAACTTTTTAATGTGATTTGTTCGACAAAGAAGTGCCTGTACTTTTGTGTATTTTGACTGTATTTTCAACTTTTTGTGTAACGATAATGTGGAATTGGAGAGGAGTCTGACTGTGGTTTACTAATTTCTTGTGTGAAGTAGATTGTGATCTCAAGAGAAATAAAATTTGTATACTTTTTGTACATATTCACATGTTTCTTTTTTTAGTGGGATGAGTGAGATTCCTTAAATGATAATTTTTTCAGTCTGGTAGTTCTCTGAATTATGACAGCAATAAGTTGCAAAATGTAGTAGGAGCAGTCAATTATAGACTTTTTGCAGTACTGACACTGGCCGATATTTTGGACTAGGAGAATTTCCCCGTGACTGTATTGTTTTGACATAGTTTGCTTCTGATGAAATCAACTATATGATAGATTTTCTTATCTTGACGGTAATGAGTAAATAAGAAGCTTATTTGCTATTATATTTAGGAATTTTTTTTTTTACTGAGTAGAATTTTTTAGGTCATATTGTTGTATTATCTTATTATCATACTCTGTGTTGCTAGCAACAGAGCTTTGCATAGGGCAGCTTCTGATGAGCTCAAGTTTGTGTATATCAAGTTGTCAATACTTTACATATTAACTGAATTATGATGGGGAGTTTTTGACTGGTGAAATTTACCGCTTGTGTTACTTCATTGCTCTCTATTTTCTGTAGGAACTGCTGCAAATGTTTGGCTTGCCATATATTATATCACCAATGGAAGCAGAAGCTCAATGTGCTCACATGGAACTTGCGAATCTTGTTGATGGTGTCGTGACTGATGACTCTGATGTGTTGTTGTTTGGAGCTCGTAGTGTGTACAAGAATATATTTGATGATAGAAAAAAAGTTGAGACATTTATGAAGGTCTGGACCTGGCAGACACATCAAACTTTTTCAGTTCTCATTTTGCTTCTAGTTTTGTTTGCTTAAAATGTATTAAAATAGTTGTTATTTAATTTTCAAACTCATTTGTCTTTTTTCTTCTTTTTTTTAAATGAATTTATGATCCGATTTTTCTTTCTTTTTTTCTTTGCTAATGTTTCTATATTTGAATTATCCTTTTTACATCTTTCAATTTGTTTACCAGGATATTGAGAAAGAGCTTGGCCTTACCAGAGAAAAACTAGTTCGTATGGCATTACTTCTTGGGAGTGATTATACAGAGGGTGTCTGGTATTAGCTGCATCATTTTTGGATTTAAGTTACTGGAGTTCTTGAGAAATGCCAGCATGTTATTTTTATGCTTCAAGGTTTTTATATATGCTTACTTTTTATGTTTACACTCCATCTGCCCCTATTGTGGTTGTTCTAGTTAATTGAGGTTTGGGTTTCAAGAACCATTCATATTCATGGTCCGCTTTCTTCTTGATATGCTGGTTTGTTTATTTGGTGTGTAATGTGTTATTTTGTAGTGGGATTGGCATAGTTAACGCTATCGAGGTTGTGAATGCATTTCCTGAGGATGATGGCCTCCAGGAAAAAGGGTTTGAAAGTCACTCATGAGAGTTTGAATGGTTCAAATGCAACTACAGAAGGAAGCACTCAAACAGACAAGGATAAGCATTCTGCGGAGGACCTTCAAGAGACAAAGCAGGTTTTCATGAATAAGCATGTAAGCTTCAAATTCCAGCATTAGGCTTCCCTCCCCACTTCATAATTTGTTGTGGCACATTATTTTGCACTTTCTCCTATTTGAGAAATCTGATTTTGTGCAGAGAAATGTGGGCAAAAACTGGCATATCCCTCCTTTTCCAAGTGAAGCAGTCATTTCTGAATATTCTTGCCCTCAAGTGGACAAATCGACTGAGCCTTTCTCTTGGGGAACACCTGAAATTCATCTTCTTTGCAGGTGTGTCATCTCATCTTTTGTTATAGTCAAGTTTAAGAATGGGTCCTTGCATGTGTATTTGTACTTTGCCTCTTATATCTGTGTTGGGATCCATGTCCTTTTGTATTGGAGTATTAGCAACACATCCAATTATACCCAAATCTTATCTCATACATTCATGTTTAACTCAATGATCTTTTTTTGGCATCAATTTAACTCAATGTAGCTGTGCAAAAGAAGTTAGCCTATTGCTGCTCATTTTACAATTGAATCATTCTTTTTCTTAAAGACCCAGTGTTCCATGAAACAAGAGAAGTAGTAGAATCCTCTTTCTCTTATTTTCTTTCTTGTCCTTTCTTCCTGAACACGGTGTTACAGAGAGCTCTGCTTGCAAACAGGTTGTGCTGAGAGAAGTTTGGTTGGGGCATTCAGAAGTCAGATGAGCTGCTAGTACCTGGGTTAAATGAGTATAATAAACATGAGGTTGCTCTCTCTCTCTCTCTCTCTCACACACACACACATATACGTGCCTGCACATTTGTATGTGCTTGTGATTACAGATATATATTTAGCAAGATGACTTGGCATATATGTGCACAAAAACATAATTGAGATCCTAAAAAATAGACTGGTGCATGTTTTCTGCAATCTGTCAAGAAGATGCTGATGGCTTTTCTGTTTTGGATTTTCTTGATGTAGACTCAACTACGCCTGGAAGCATTTTAAACATTTAATGAAAGATTTGCAAAAATCCGTAGTAAGAGAATCAAAAAAGCTGTTAAAGGGATTACAGGAAACCATTCTGTAGATGTGCTGGATGACACAGAGAAAGAAGTTCATAGGAGTGGAAAGAAAAGAATTATTGGCTCTGCAGATTCTAATGGTAACAAATCAGCAAAAACTTCTAAGAAAAATGTGGAGACTGTTCCAGGAAATGGGAGCAGCTTTTTGGGAGAAGGTCCAGATCAACAATGCCAAGTAGAAGGAGAACATAGTTCCTGTGATGGTAGAAATGGTAATGGAGAAAGCAGGGGCAAGGGCGGAGGACGGGGCAAGGGAAGGGGAAAGGGATTGTTAGGTCTAAACAGTCTGGTTCCAGCAGTGGTGATGATTTTAACAATAGTGCTGATGAGCCAGAAATTCATGGTGAGAAGTTGGAGGGTTCCCGAGAACTGCGGAGGGTAACTTTCTTTTTCCTGCTCATTTTAAAAATAAGGCATAGTTTCTTATTTAGTTAACAAAAAAGTTGATATTTTTGTTTGGCGGCTTCTGATTAAGGTAAAACTTTCCTTCAATTGAGCCCCAACTTATTTGATATCGTATGTCTTTTAAAATTCGTAGGCTATTCTTTAGTTGATTGTTAAGGAAATGTGGTTTACTAACGGTAGTTTTGGAAGCCTGACTAGAGTGCTTGCGTTCCATGTGTGATGAAAATAATATAATGTTCCATATACTTGTGCTGCTTGTCCCGTTGTTGGTTGTGATAAATAATTAATTATTATAACTTATTACGAGTTCCGTGAAGCAAGTTTGAACAATCATGTGTTTTATTCTCTCAATTTGTTGCTTTACACAAGTCTACGTGTTGATACTCCTAACGAAAATTTCTTTTCCCCTTTTTCTTGTTGAGTCCTAACAAATGCCATCTTTTCTTCTCGTGTTCTTAATCTTTCAGCCAGCTCGTTCACGGAAACCTGCGCAATATACAGTGGATAACATGGAAATTGACGATGTAGACGAGTCCCTGAATGAGGGCAACAGGAAAAGATCTAATGAAGAGATAACTGAGCAAGGTCTATCTTCCGGAGTATGCATGGATGCTTCTGCTGAAATTGTTCACAAGCAACCACTTGAAACAGAAAATTCTATACTTGGAGATGATAGCTCTCTTGAAAGGGGAGGAGGGTTTTGCATTGATGAAGGCTAAAACTGCCTAACCTGGTGTGAGCCAGAGTAGCTCTCCTTTCAATGTTGATGCTTCCGAAGATTACCTGACAACTGGAAGCGGGTTTTGCTTCGATGAAAATGAGAAATGCAATGACCAAAGTGCTGCTTGTACCACACCAACAGCTCCTACCATGGAAGTTGCTGAAGCTTCCAATCTATCAGAATTTCATGAAGAAGATGACCGTGGTAGCAGTGCAGCTCAACCAAATTCTAGGGTACCGAGAGCAACCAGTGAACTCTCCGACGGAGGGAGGAGAAAGGCTGATGTTGGTCCAGATGTGAACCTTGTAGGTGTAACTTATTCTGGTTATTATTCTAAAGCTGATGCATCTCGGACGGAAAGCACCAGAGCTAATGCGGAGGCATTCCGGCATTCAAGGTCTAAGTCCGATGCCTCTCTTAAAACGGAAGAAGAGAAAACCTTGAAACTTGACAACTCAGATTAGATGTCCAAATGATTCACTTCTCTGAGTTTTTTCGCAGTTGTTAATATGAATTGTATATTTGCAATTGACAACAAAATACATTATCTGCCATGAATCTCACCTTTTTCCTCTGATTTCTAAATTGTTGTAATTTTTCTTCTCTACTTGGGAATTTTTTTGGTAGAATTTTTATTTTTTTCTGGACTTCCACCTACGGTGGGGTCCAAGTTATCACTTTTGGTAAGGAAAGTTTCTCTTTACCATAACACCAACAAATAAACAATAATTGGCTTAAAGCAATATTTAATAATTTTTTTGACCTCCCAACTGCTTTGGTGGATTGGTGATGCATGACCTTGGGTTGTACGGAAATGAGAAGAGTTTCTTCATGGAAATGGGATGCAATCGTGCCCTTTGCAGCAACGATCGCAGCGGAGTGCACAGATGTTGGCAACTTCACTGTCAGCAAGGCTGCCTTGGCAAATGGAATGAGCACATTTGTCTGTCTTGTCTACTCCAACGCTCTTGCTACTTTGCTTCTCCTTCCTTACATCTCTTCCACAGGTACATCTCAACCCATTAATTATCTTTTCTATGTATAAACTCAATCCATGTAAAAACAAATGCATCAACAACTGAGGTACTACGGTGCCCACACTGGTGCACGGACCCAAGTCCGCTGCCGGTGTAGCTATGGCTCTGGAACATTCCGTAGCGGGGAGGTAATGCTTGCATGGAAACGCCTAGCAGGGGTATGCTACTACTGGTTGCTCCTGACTCCCCTTTTTTCAGTCAAAAAAAATGCATCAACAACTTGTATTGTAAAATGTAGAAGGTATTATTAATTGATACTTTAAAATATAATTTATATTAACAGTGTTATGTATATATTCTGATCACTTGCAGAGTTTGTTTTTGCAGGAACAAAAGGGCTCCTCTAACTTTCTCGCTTGTTTGTAGATTCTTCGTTGTTGCTTTAATAGGGTAACTGGTTAAACATTTACCTGGTGTTAGTTGAATATTTGTTGAACCAATGGTCAAGAGTCTATGACTTGGAAAGTATTTTTGTGTTGCAGGAGTAGTGGACAAGTTCTGTTTCTATCTGGCATTAAATTGAGTTCCCCAACTCTTGGTTCTGCTATGGCCAATCTTTCCTCTATTTTCACTTTCATTTAGTCTTAACTTCAGACCGGAAACAATGAATCAATTCAAGAATAATCAAATCTATGCTGGAACGACTGTTGGTGTTTGTTTTTGTCACGTGTAGGAGGCTCATAAACAAGGAGTCTTGTGACTTCTTCACTTTTTCCATTTGAATCCTGGATTTATTTGTTTCCGGATTGTGTTGGAGCGAAGCTTTTTTGGATGAAACTACTGCCAGCCAGCTTCGTATTCTTTCTTTTTTGTTAAGAGTATATGAAGTACAACATTGCCTCGGGGTAAGGACTCTCTTGGGGTGGAGTTAGACTCAATTTCAAGCGTCAAAGCTCTCTTTGCAAGAACCCCAAGTGGTTATGATCAAGATTGGAGATTGTTTTTTGGAACTGTCCGCTATACTGATGGTGCTTTTAAGAGTTCACAAGGTCTTTCTGTTGTTGGGAAATTCCTGTGGGATCAAAATGGCACTTTGCGTTGGTCGGGAGGTTTCCTTTGTAAGGTTGGAGCTTGCATACCCCGTGGTATAAATGATCAGAACATAATAAGAAACTGAAACCTGTTATTTCTGTCAATTTACCAGTCTCCAATGCTTCACGTTTTTCTTAAGCTTCCCAGTTTCTCTTGTAAGTTTCAGTCTTCCATTTCAACAATTCTTTGATTATTTAATTCATTGTTAGGCTCAATGTTAATTCTGTTACAAAAATAGTCTGTTTTTTCCTCTTACAGGCAAGTTGATTGATTTTGGTGGCAAAGATTGAGACTTTTTGGTTATAGAGTTTTGGAAGGAAGTTGATTTAGCTCAGCATCGGATACTGACCCTCGAACTTAAATCGTACCAAATATTCAATTTTGGTCTAATGGTAAAACATTTGAAACTGACAATCACAGTTCGAATAGGATACAATGAAATGCTCATAAAGAAGCAAATTATTCCCGTGTGTTGTGATGAATTTAATGTCTTCACACAATCTTTTACTTCCTTTCTTTGTTCACAAATGAACTCCAACTTCTTAAAAAGTGAAAAAGACATCACAAGAAAGTGTAAAACTAAATTTATATCTTGGCTAGGACGTAGCTTAATGACGAGAGTGGTAGTAAACACGTTCATTGGAAGTTTATTTCTTGGAATTACATCAGCAGAATCAAATAAGGCCTAATAAACTTATAATGGAATGGAAAAGAAATTTGTGGCTTAAATTTTTTTCGTTTATTAAAACTTATTATAAGTGTGAATGTTTTCAATTATTGAATCCTGAAATATTTTAAACATGCCAACTTGTTATATTTTACCAATTAAATGTCGTCGTCCTGCTTCTTCTATTGTCACCAACTCTTGACACTCAGCTTCAATGCCATAATCACTAATATAAGACAACATTTTCAATTCAAAACATGGCAAGCTGATTCAACTCTACTTACTTGATTTAATGTGTTTTCTCTGTGTTTCCAACCTTTTTTGGGAAAAACTAGGTTGATGATCCTAGAGTTAGACTTGCCAGGACAGAAATGAGAGTTTGTTCATGGATATAGGAGGCAGTACCCTTTGCAGCCATGATTGCAGTGGAGTGCACAGATGTTGGTGTCTCCACCATTTGCAAGGCTGCTTTGGCCAATGGAATGAGCAAATTAGTCTCTTGTGTCTACTACAATGCTCTTGCTGTTATTCACCTTCTTCCATACTTCAACTTCCACAGGTGAATGTTCTATAAAAGCTGTTTCATTTATCTATACTTTTTACTATTCAATCGGGTTCTGATTACTTTCGGGATTTCTTTTGGCAGAAAGAAAAGAGCTCCCCTCACTTCCTCGCTGCTTTGTAGATTCTTCCTTATTGCTTTAATTGGGTAATTACTTGTTATTCACCTGTTTGTGCTTGTAGTTTTTTTGATCAAGTCATTTCATTTGGAGTCGAACTCTTAAACCCTTAGTACTGGAACTGACTCCAGTAGCAATGAGCAACAAACCCCTTAGTCGTTCTTGAAAGAATTGTTAGTCATTCTTGAAAGAATTGTATGACTTGGAAAATGTTTGTTTTTGCAGGAGTGTAGGACAAGTTATTTATTTATCCGCCATCAAATTGAGTTCTCCAACTCTTTCATCTGCTTTGTCCAATCTTACCCCTGTTTTCACTATCATTCTTGCAGTCATTACAAGGTATTTGTTGACCTTACTTTAGAAAGAAAACTAGGAATCAATTCAAGAAAATCATCATCTTCTTAGGACCTGTTTTTGAATTACTAGGATGGAAGCTTTAGACTTGAGAAAATCAGCCAGTCAAGCCAAGTCAGTGGGGGCAATTGTGGCAGTAACAGGAGCATTCTTAGTGACACTCTACAAGGGCCCTGCAATCTTGATAACTTCCTCAGCTCCTAACTCTTCCCATGATCAGTTCCTTTCCTCAGAGCAATCAGACTGGGTTTTGGGAGGTTTTCTCCTTGCATTCGTCATGCTTTTGTCTGCAACAGGGGACATTGTTCAGGTAAAAATAATTCATTGCCCTTTTTTCATTTCCTTGTGAACACAAGGCCTCGTATGGTAGCAATTAAGGTTGTCGGATTATAATCGTGTTGCGTCATTTAGATATAACACCGGATTATATTTGACATAAAAGCAATAAAAATTAAATTCGTGTATGTTGAAATTTGATTCAAAGTTTGAGAACTTGTCAAAGTTTATTCAAGATTTTCTCCATATTTTTCTAATTCTTTAGTTAGTCAAAGATTATAAAATTGAATCTGATTTAGTTGAGTATTTGTTGGAATATTTGGTTACTTGTAAGTCTATAAATAGACCCTTTCATTTACTGAAAATATAGATAGTGGTTCATTTTGTTTCTCACGTTAGTTTGATTATTAGTCATGTCTCAAAATTTCTAAAAGTATAAATTGTGCCATATCATAATCGTATACTCTGAATCGTGTTATTTTATTAGAAATTGTCACCTTAAAATATGTTAGACCAATGCTCTGTTAATCGGACCCATTAACTTGACTGCCTTTTCAGTTCTGACATTTAGAGATTCATCGTTATCACATAATTTCACAGGAAGAATTTACTGTGTCAACAACTTACACCTAATTGAAGAGACATTTTAACTAATAAATTTCCAGGGAGCTACTGTGAAGGAATATCCAGAAGAAATGACCATAGTCTTCTTTTTCACTATCTTCATCACAATCCAAAGTGCTGTTTTTGCTCTCATTCTGGAAAAAGATCCAAATGCATGGAAATTAAAGCCTGGAATCGAAATGATAACCATTGCATGCACGGTAAGAACAACTATGGCCGGACCATATTGATTACGCAGTCACTTTCATGATGTTCATGTCTTTAGCCACATGACTTTGCTTTGTCACTTTCAAACTTTTGTTTATTGATTGATGATTGATGGCATGACCTACTGAAACTCATCTCTACCTAAAACGGTGAAATGGAGCTAACTATACCCCAAATGTTTGATTTCTTGTCAGTGTCAAGAAGAAGGTACAGATAAAACAAACCAAGAACCTTGGGCAGAAAAAAAAAATACCTAGAACCAATAGCGTTCAAGTTTATCTATGTAGTGATCTTTAGAGCTAAAAAGTCAAATATTCGATTTCTATGAAACAAGTTTGATGTGGCTCGGGTCAAAGGCCTATCAAGCCTATTAATATAGCAAAAGGCCACCAAGACCCGGTTCATGGTAATAAGTCAAAGCCTAAATGTAATAGTCCATCTTCTAAAAGACTTATTCAAAAAGTACGTTTATTGCATTATAGAATACAACAAAAAGAGCAGATCATGGAGATTTGATATGATCACGTTCAAAATTCAAAGGGAAGTACTTTCACAATTCATCAAGTCTCTCTATCACTCTATAAATAACAATCACCCACTCCAAAGAGAGTGTAATCGGGGGATCAACCCTTGACCTCTGACTTTGTTTATTTTGCAGATTCACGTGAAGACTTAAAGACCGTTCGACTTCATTGTTGTTCTCGGACAATAACAATTGTCGCCGTATATGGGGAACGCACAAAAAGTCGTGTTCTCCATTTATTCATCGTCATCAGTTATTTCACTAAGAAGAGACCATCAACCACAAGAATGGGAGTGCATACAAGGTCACAAGTGGCTGGTCACCGTGAGGATGATGGCCAAGACGTTCAGAGTCCTTTAAACCATAGAGGTGCAGGTACATCAAGGGCGCCGACAACCACAATCTTGCAAGAGGAATTTGAGGCATTGAAGCCTGAGAACCAGGAGAATCGAAAAATGATCCAAGAATTGATAGCGACTCTTAAAGATTTTACCCCTCAAGTGACTCTTCCTCAAGGTGCAAACACCTACGCTGCGAATGAGAGGCCAAGGGCTCCTACAGAAGATCACCATCGCAAATCCTTTCCTCGTCACATGGCAGAAGGGGATATGCGGTTCCTAAATGACCATCTTGAAGCACCCCCAAGAGAGGAAGTAAGGAAACATCCCCAGAGAGAAAAAAGCGATACCACAAAGTAGTCGAAATCACGTGCAAAGAGCCCCCGGAAGCTCAATGAAGAGGATAGAAGCGAATGTACATTCAATGTTCATTGTAAAGGACGTTGATGACATGGAAAAGATTGTCGAAAAAAGCAGAAGAGGAGCGGGATGGAACAATCCCTTTCACTAAGGAGATTACGGGGAAGCCACTCCCATCAAAGTTCAAGATGCCTTAACTATCTTCTTTTACTGGGAAGGAAGACCCTTATAAGCACGTTCAAAATTATGAGGCGACCATGCTCTTGCATGGATGGGAGGATGCCATCATATGTCGAGCTTTCCCAATTACATTGAAGGACATCACTCGCGATTGGTTTAATGGGCTTAAGGAAGCATCTATTTTGTACTTTGCCCAACTAAAAAAGGAATTTATCACCATGTTCATAATTAACAGTAAGAGAAAGAAGGACGCCACATATTTTCTAAGTGTGAAGCAATGGGAGAAGGAGTCCCTCCGCCAATATGTGGACAGATTTAGAAATGCAACTTTGGAGATATGCGAACTGCAACCAGGAGTGGCAGTGGCAGCCATGTTGCAGGGTACATGGTCAATACAATTGCAAGAGTCACTGTCACTTGATCAGCCAAAGACTTTGGCTGACCTATTTGTGATGGCCAATAAGTATGTCGCCCAATCGGAGATGATGAAGATAGTAAGCTCCAAACGAAAGGAACGAGAAACTCAAGAGGAGCCCAATAGGAAGAAAGATAGGGGGAATGATATTAGGGGATCCAAAAAGCTGAGATTTGAGAAGTTCGCCCCCTCAATGAGTGGAGAGCAACCATCTTAGCAACTATTCAAGACTCTGGACTCATATGCATTCTCCAAAAAACTGATAAAACCATAGGAAGAGATGCAAAGGCATACTGCATACTACACAATACTTATGGTTACTCAACTGAGAAGTGTTGTGATCTTATTAATCAAATTGAAGCCTTGATCAGAAGAGAAAAGCTTCAAAAGTTTAAAGCCTGGAAATACAATCAAAACAACTACTCTCCTAAAAGAAGAAGGTACAACGACCAAAAGAATTGTAGAGAAGGAAAAGAGGAACCTACTAGCCATCAATGAGAAAATATGCAATACATATGGTGAGAAAGTGTGATAGCAGTGAACGTCATACTTCAATGATTTCTAAGTTCCAAAGCGTGCTCAAACAAATTGTACTTCTCTTTTGTATTGTGAAATAATGAGGATTGTCTTGTATCATATGTGCACAAGAAGAAATAAAGAAAAACTCTCAAGTTATTTGAAAAGTGGATGTAGGCCTCAAGGCCAAACCACTATTAATCTCTATGCTTTCCCTTTTTCCACTTCATTTGCATCATATTTATATTGTTGCATATCCTTCATTTCACGTGCATATCACTTGCATGACGCAATTCGATTGATGAACTCAGTGGAAAACAACAATGTCAACAACGAAAGATGTCAGTGAAATTAAATTAAGGAGTAGAAGAGTAAAACCTATATCTAGAACATTATAAAGGTATATGATCCACTGCCGCCCAAAAGAGTTTGTAAAATGCAGATGATGAGTAGAAAATCTTCCAGTGAAATGGGGGACTCATCACAAAAGCATGCAAACTAAAAGGTCGTTAAAACATGTGGCACGTAGAAATCCTTGAAGGGACTTGTCATGATGCACGAGGTAATTCACGAAGTAAGAGTTTGCAAAATGCAGATGGTGAGTAGAAAACCTTCTAGCGAATGAGGACTCATCACAAAAGCATGCAGACTAAAGAGTCGTTAAAACATGTGACAAGTAGAAATCCTTGAGGGGACTTGTCATGAATGCACGTGATAATTCCCAAAGAAAGAGTTTGCAAAATGCAGATGATGAGTAGAAAATATTCCAGCAAAATGGGGGACTCATCATAAAAGCATGCAAACTAAGAAGCCGTTAAGACATGTGATAAGTAGAAATCCTTGAGGGGACTTTTCATGAATGCACACGGTAATTCCCAAAGAAGAGTTTGCAAAATGCAAATGATGAGTAGAAAACTTTCTAGCAAAGTAGGGGACTCATCACAAAAGCATGAAAAGAAAATGTCGCTAGGACCTTTGACAAGTAAAGATCATTGTGGAAAATGGGGGCTTATCAAGACGTACGTCAAATAGAAATCCTTGTAAGAAAACATGGACTTGTCACCACGAAATTGAAACATACGACACGTGTGTTAACGTTCCAAGCAAAACTTGTTGAAGAAGAAATCCATAGGAGGCGCAACAATCCTCAACGACGATATTATTAATGAGATCTTCAGGGATCAATTGAGTGAGTGATTGAGAAGCTATCAATTAAGTGATTGGGGAACGACTAGTACAATTAAGTCAAGTGAACAAAATATCTGCAGGAGCGACATCACCCTTGACAAGTCTTGCTCATCGCCTCCATCATCATCTTCGAATTTAGGCCGCCCAAGTTCATTAGAAAGTGTCCTACTCTGCCAACACCAGAATGGAGGCGAGGAACATTATTGATGAAGAGTTCGACTTGATGAACTCTTTTAATCGTGACAGTCCCAACACCATATTCATTAAGTTGAAAGACGCATTGAAACAAACGTGGAACACTCGTGTATGGTGGAAGAACCTTTGATGACGACAGCATGGCATTGAAGATTGTAATACAAGTCAAGTCCATCATTTTCAACAAGAATATACGTCCTTTATTCTCTCTATATTGTAAAGAGAGAAGACAAAAACATGATGGTCACAATTGGTGGCATCCTTTTTAGCCTAGTAAGAAGGCTTGGTAGTTTACTTCGTGCACACGATTGAAATCCGCTAAAAAATAGTTAAAGGCAGTTGGTTTCAAGATGGTTTTGAGAGGAGTTGAAGGCATTCAGACAAATTTTTAGAGAGAATGAGATACACATCCATAAAAAAATGAACTATCAAGGCGTGAGAATACTCCAAAATTTGTGGATGTAGAAGTGGCTTGATCAACGACGAAGATCCACGAGTAAGGAACTTGTCAAAGCCTAAAGAAGTGGCGCAACCTGCAAAAAGCCAAAAAGAAATGAAAGAAGACTCCAATGAGGCATTATGACAAGTCAAGCATCAAAACTGTAAAATAGGCGGGAGGATAAGTCAGATAGGGTCGCGAGCAACAACGCCAGAATTAAAAAGAGCGAGGATCTGTCGTCGTCCTCAACGAGTGAATAACGTCAAATTGTTGATGTAGGGCCCATGTTGTTCACCTCTGAAATTGTCACTGGAGCCATGTCGTTTGCCAATGCAATGAATCGTCCTCCATCATCGCCAAGAAGCGAACATGTCAAATTGTTAATGCAAGGCCCATGTTGTTCGCATTTGAAATTGTCGTTCCACTAAAGCCATGTCGTTCGCCAATGCGATGAATCGTCCTCCATCGTCGCCAAGAAGCTAACAACATGTCAAAATTGCTGGTGCAAGGACCTTGTTGTTTGCCACATAGATCGTCCTCCATCGTCACCAAGGAGCAAACAACATGTCAAAATTGTTGATGTAGGGACCACGTTGTTCGCCTACATAGTTCATCGTCCTCCACTGTCATCAAGGAACGAACATGTCAAATTTTTTGATGCAGGGACCATATTGTTTGCCTATGTAATTGTTGCTCCACTGAAGTCGTCATCTTAAGAGATCGAATGACATGTCAAAATGTTGATGCTGGGCTCATGTCATTCAATCCCTTTGATTGCGTATGTCCATCAAAATTTGGAAGAATTCAGTTGCCCCTGTCTAATCACCATCAACTCAACCTGCAACATTTTTAAGACAATGCAAGGAAAAAAATGCCAATAAAAAAATAATAAACAAGTTAGTTTATAAAAATAACAATGATGGATTGACTGTGCGGCTAAAAGGTGGTGAGCCGAAGAGGTGTTTTGAGCAGTAAAAGGACCAAACTCCAACTTGACAGATTTGAGCTAAAGTGAATTAGATGTTCCTCTTTTGGGCTTGAAGAAATTGGTCTCAACTTGAGTGAACAGCCATTGAATTGCTTAGGCCAGCCATCTCCTTAGTCTGAGATGTGTTGAATGAATTAATCCTCATTTGGGCTAGAGACATAACTGAGGAGAACAATGAACTGGACCAGTTAGAGCATCAATGGGCGCCTCAATAACCAAGACCAGTTGAAGCATCAGTGGGCTGTTGAATTGCCTGGGCTAGTTGAGACAACAGTGGGCCGTATAGTGGATCTGCAGAAGCTAAGCCGGTCTGGGTTGTGGATCTGGAGGATTTAGGCCGCGGGCCTAAGGAAACCGGACCGTATAGTGTCCACTGTTCTTTCTCGTCTCCAACAATAACAAACACCACATAACCATCACAACACCACTGCAGCAACCTAAAAACAAGTGCAAGCATAGCGAAAGAAAAAAGCGGATCAATTGTTGGGACAAACAAACATGTCTGACCAATAAGGACCGATTCTTCAACTGTTGGTGCAATACCTTTTGTACAATGAAGCAAACAATATGATCTAAAAGAAAAATTATTATTAATTAGTTAAATTACAGACAATAAAAAAAAAAGAGGGGGAGTAAGAAGCAGCACTTGATTAATCTTCTCCTGCAAAGAATCTCTCCTGTAATGTGGGATGATGCAAGAGAAGAGATAAAAGCGAGCTATGATTTTTTTTCTCTCATTTGCGGACTCTCCTGTCAACAAAGAACAATTGGAGAAAAGTGTCAACAGCTGGAATGCTGGAGAGTTGTATCTGGCATATTAACACCTGCATGAAAAGTTAAATCACAACCCAGCCAAACAGGACGTGTGTGTGGACATTCCAACAAGACATGGATCACTGATTCTTCCTTTTGACGACAGAGCCTGCACAAAGATGAATTAACAATTCCTCTCGTATACAATTTTTTTTTTTGTGTTGAGAGCGCATCTGCCAAAGCTCTCCATATGAAATGCTTCAATTTTGGAGTGAGATCAAGGCTCCAAACCACTCGGTCTTTTCCTTTAGAGCATAATAACATGACTTCACTGAGAAAACTCCTCTTCTCTCAAAGAGCCAAATCATCATATCATTTGCTACTAGACTAACGGGAATCTTCTCTATCTCCTCTACTTCACCCCTTGTAAACAGACCATTCAACTTGTCAATGTTCCAGCCATTACCATCACTCTTCAACAAGTCAGACACCAAGTTGACCTCCATGTTATCCGGCTTGGGGAAAAAAATACGAAACCTTGGCAGGTTTGGGATCCATGGAGCGTCCCATATCATAACTTGTCTTCCATTCCCTACATTCCATCTCAACCCATGCTCTAGAGCTTGCCTTCCCCAAAGAATATTGCGCCACCCCCAAGACGCCGAAGACATGCTCCTGGCAGCCATGAAATTTCCATTTGGGAAATACATAGCTTGAAGGATACGGACCCACCACGCATCTGGTTCCATCACTATCTTCCATGCTAGCTTTGCCAACATTGCCTGATTCAATAGTTCCATTTCTCTGAAGCCGAGGCCCCCTCTCTTGTTCGCCAGAGTCAGCTTGTGCCATCCCACCCAGTGCACAGTCCTCTTATCTAGATTTGTGCCCCACCAGAATTTCCTAATGAGTTCCTCAACCTTACGTAAAACTTCTGCAGTCAACCGGAAGACCGAAATAGCATGTGTGGGTAGAGCTTGAAGGACAGCTTTTATCAACATCTCCTTGCCAGCATGTGACAGAAGCCTCTCCTTCCATCCCTGAGGTCTACTACGTATCCTCTCAACAATAAATCTAATTGCTTGAACTTTTGACTTCCCCCACATAGACGGAAGCCCTAAATACACCTCATCCCTCTTTGTTTCCTGACACTGCAGTTCCTCAAGAATAGCAAGTTTTAGGTCTGAACACACTGAAGGGCTGAAGTAGACACTAGATTTATGAAAGTTCACCTTTAAACCTGCTGTCGATCCAAATTCATCCAAAATTTCTTTCCAAGCATGTATTTCGTGCAAGCTCGCCTTTGCCAAGATCAACGTATCATCCACAAACATCAAGTGGGTTATCTTAGGGCACCGAAAGTTGAGTTGGAAGTCCCCTAATCTCCCTGCTGCCTCTTGGTAACCAACAAATCTGGTAAAAGCCTCCATTATCATCAGAAACAGGTATGGTGAAAGAGGATTGCCCTGCCTTAGACCCCTCGATGGTGAGAAGAAATCCAGCTCCTTCCCGTTGAGTTGTATTGTGTATCTTACAGTTGTAACACACTCTCTAACCCATCCACACCAGGTTGAATTAAATCCCAAGCGCTCCAAAACTCGCACCAAAAACGACCACTCCACGTAGTTATACGCCTTATACATATCGAGCTTTAAAGTAAGGCTTCCCGTGCTGCCCCTCTTTTTCTTTCTCATTGCCTGAAGACATTCATGAGAAACAACAATATTTTCTTGTATGCATCTTCCTGGGACAAAAGCTGTTTGCTGTGGGGAAATAATCCTTTGAAGAAGAGGTTTTAGTCTCAACACCATAACCTTAGACAAGATTTTATAAATTACATTACACAAGGAAATGGGTCTAACCTTCGAAATGAGTGCAATGTTTGTATGATTAAACTCCCTGAGCAGATGTTCTCGCACAAAAAAACTTTCTGCAGCCTTTAGCACGTCCCCCTTCACCAGCTCCCAATATTTTTGGAAAAAGGAAGCTGTAAACCCATCCGGACCCGGTGCTTTCGAAGCTTCAATACTAAAACAAGCATTCCTTAACTCCTCTTCGTTGATCGGTTCCGTTAAGATTGCATTAGCCTCATCATCAATAATCTGTGGAATACACTGCAAGACATTTTTTGCTTGAGCTGGATTAAAATGTGTTGCATACAGCTCTTTGAAGAACCCCTGAATATGCTCCTTCATCTCTTCTTCCTATAGCCAATTCCCTTCCTCAGTTTTTAGCCCTTCAATACGATTAAATCTACGTCTTTGAACTGTGGAAGCATGAAAAAAAGAGGTATTTCGATCCCCCCAGCTCAGCCATTTAACCCTTGATTTTTGACTCCAGTAGATTTCCTCATCTCTAAACGCCTGATTTAGCTGCTCCAATAGCCTTTGCTCTTCTTTTTTGTTTCCTTCAGTAGCCTCCCGCTTTTGCACTGAATCTATCTCTTGTCTCAAACTGCGTATCTTGTCATTACTATTGGTCACTGCCTCTCTTCCCCATCTACGAAACTGACCGCTGCACTTTTTAAGCTTTGTAGCTAGCCGGTGCTGACGTGATCCATTAACCTCCTCCTGCCAAACCTTCCTAACCAATTCCTCAAAATCGTCTCTTTCCTCCCAACGAGCATCATATCGGAATGGAATTCTAGTCCTAGTTCTCGTTTTATCCATCCTCAGCACGATCGGAAGTGGTCAGAGCCCGTTCTGATTTCATGTTCAAGCACCGCATTAGGAAACCTCGCCATCCATTCATAAGTGGCAAAAGCTCGATCAATCCCCTCCAATGTATTAGCATTTCCCTCTCGTTGATTCGTCCATGTGTAAGGATCCCCTACAAATCCCAAGTCCATTAATCCAGTCTTTAGTATGAAATCACCAAACACTTCCATCTGTGTATAGTTGGGCGGAAAATAACTCTGTTTCTCCTCAGCCCAGAGGTACAAATTGAAATCCCCCAAACACATCCACACATTTCCCCTTGATTCTCTAAACTCAATAATACTAGCCCAAACTGCTGATCTCTCCTCTTCTTTTGGTGCACCGAATATAAAAGAAACATCCCAAGTCTCGCCATCAGTTCCTCTCTTGACCGTGTGAATATAATTCTTTGATGCTTCCAAAACTTCAACCTGACACTCTTCCAGCCACCATAAACCTCCACCAGTCCCAACCGGTTCCACATAATAACTTCTATTATATATGGTAATTCTCCTCAACACTTCCATAGCTGTCCCCGACTTCAGCGTCTCCATGAGAAATACCACATCTGGTTGCTTTTTCCTAATCAAGTCTCGGAGGACTCGAACGGCCATAAGCACGTCTTAAAGCCACATAGGAAGAATACATCAGAGAAAAAGCTTTACGCAATTTTGGACAAGAATCATGTTAAAAGATCCCAACATAAGGAATCTTAAAGATATGCCCATCCAATTATTCGCCTCCTCCATTTTCTTTCTTCTTTCTTTTTTATTCGTTCCACTTGTGTTGGTTTCATAATACACATTATTATATGCTTATCTTATGAAAAAAGCCATAACACATGATGATATTTTTATTTTTTTATTGTTAAATAGTGCTTAGGATGATTTTGTGCAGTGACATTATGAGGTAGAGACAAGTGAAAATGACAACATCCAATATTTTCCATCTATGGCATCCACCCATTTCACTTGTCAGAAGCTTGCGATGAGCATAATAATGGGAACAAGACAGAGACTATTGTGGGAATAAAATGTGATCTCTGCAGAATTCACTTTGTGGTGCTTGAAAGAAACCAGCAATGGCTTCAGGAAAATTTTACAATGAAGTTCTTCCTTTCACTGCCTTGGTTGCAATAGAGTGCTCTTCTGTGGGCTTGAACACTTTATTCAAAGCTGCCTCCTCGGAAGGCTTGAGCTACTATGTCTTCGTCGCCTACATTTATGCAATTAGCACTGTTGTTCTCCTCCCAATTCCCTTCATTTTCTGCAGGTGAATCTCTTGCTATATGTAAAATGTAATTATGTTATGTTTTGTGTACTCAATTGGGTAGTGAAAGCATTTATTGATGTCAATAAATGCAGAAAAACAAAGCTTCCATCTCGATTGTTCCCTCTTTTCTGGAGAATCTTGGTTCTTGGGTCTCTTAGGTAAGGATAAATTGTCATAAAGATCTAATCTTTTAGTTATTCCAATGTGTTTTATGATGAGAATGATGGATTTTGAAAAATTGCAGTCTTCTAGCTGACTTGGTTGGTTTCAAAGGGGTTCAATGTAGTTCTCCAACTATGTCATCATCCATGAACAATCTCATTCCGGCTTTTACCTTCATCTTTGCCATTATTTTCAGGTTTCTTCCTGTTTCCTACTCTTTATTTCTTGATGTATTGCGGAATCGAAATGAAGAATTTCTTTCTTTCCTTGATGTCATCATAGGATGGAAAAGCTGGCAAGCTTAAGCTTTCAGGCCAAATTAACTGGAACCACTATTTCAATCGCTGGTGCATTAGTAATAATTTTGTATGAAGGTCCTACGATTTTTCCAGTTCCACCTTCAACACCATCCACTTCACTTCAATGGTGTCTCAGATCATCTCAATCAGACTGGATCATTGGAGGGATCTTACTCTTCTCAAGGACTCTGATTTTCCCATTGTGGTACATTCTTCTGGTATGGTATAACCCTAAATTTGATTGACATTGTAACTTGAAAGCATTCTGATTTCTGACATTTTTGCAGACTAATACCATGAAGATTTACCCAGAAGAGCTAGTCGTAAGCTTTTATCACTGCTTGTTCATGACCATTTTGTCTATACCAGTCTGTCTCATAGCAGAACCAGACTTGAGTGCTTGGAGGCCTACGTTCACGACCGCACTAATGTCATTCATATACTCGGTTGAGAATTAAAACAGAATATCATTCTCCAAGCAACATTCTTGACAAATTGAAATAAAAAGATGGTTTTCATGCTCGTTTTAGGCTTTTTTGGGGCCAGCATTTATCATGGTTGTTCACTCCTGGAGTCTGCACTTGAAAGGTCCGGTGTATGTAGCAACATTCAAGCCTTTGTCAATTCTCATTGCAGTTGTTAGGGGTCTCATATTTCTTGGTGAATCTCTCCATCTGGGAAGGTACTAATAACTGTCACAATATCTTGGATATGCAAGCTAACTAAATTCTCGTCAATTTTAATCTTTTCTATGATCAATTAATACAAATTTGTACATATGGTTGATGTGGCAATTCATGTGATATTCAATGATCTAGTAATAAATTTGTCAAAACTGTAATAACCTCTTGTTAGGAAAAGTGTAAATTTTAGTAGATAGCAGTTAACATATAACAGATAGTAAATTCTCGAATAGAAAATTACACCATCTTGTTGAAAAAAAATGCTATATGTCGTTGCGAGGAAACAAGTCCTCACTGTAACTTTCTGCAGTGTCATCGACTGTAATATTATCAGATGTTGTGTACGCTGTAATATGGGGGAAAGCCAGAGAACAAGAAATGAAAGTGTTGTTGCCTCAAAGAATGAACAACAATAATAGTTGAGCTTGAAGAAGTCAAATTTCTCGAGAAACGTGAATGCCACATTGAAACCTGCAAACACGAAATACGATGAGGTCGGGTTGCTCTCCGAGGAATCTCTGACGCTCAAGTTAGTAGAAAATTCTACAGAGTGTAAGTATATTTAGCTAGTAAAACGTCCCTCAGTGAGTGTGTCTATAAACTATTTATAGGTGGTGAATTACTGAAAGGATGTTAATGACCAGTAACGGTCTCAGTTAATATCGACTGTAACGTTTCTGTTATGAGTTTCAATATACTAAATGAGTTTTATTACCCACGTTATATTAATTGCTCCTCATTCTTTTCTGCGAACTTTTCGGAGAGAAGAGTAAACTCATTGTAACTGTGAGCTAAGTTCTCCTGCAAACATAAGTGCTATTTTTGTTGCTTGGGGACGTCTTGCAAATTTTGCAACCTCTCAAGGCCTTGTTAAAAAAGCTTTGTTGGACTTTCCCTCCGCTCAAGCCCATTGTATTTGCCTAATTAGTGGGCCTTCCCTTTGTTTAGAGCCCAGACTACCTCTTTTTTGATTTCCTGATTTTTCGCTCCAAATTAGGTTTCTTCTTAACTTGGAAAATTTTCAGACTTGATTCTGCTCAAATTTCCGGATTTGTTTCCTTGCTTACAGATTTAGTGTATGTCTCTGATTGTATATTCAACTTGTAAATCAAGAAAGTCTCCTCCAATCAAGCTCCTTCTTTGTTGATTTCATATATTTCCAAATTAAGTCAACAAAAATCTCTGACCCTCTTTTTTTTGTTCAAGGCCGAACCCTACTCTAGCCCCATATATCTTTTGAAGTCTTCTATTTTTCTAATAGGGTTTCTTTTTGTGCCTTCTTGGTCTTCTTTTGGTTCGGTCGACATCTAGCTTTTCTTTTCGCGGTTTGTTTTTCTTCTGCTTACTTTACATTTTCTTTATTCCTTCTTTTTGTTTTCCTGGGTTGCTTTCTTTGTCTTCTCATGCATGCATGTATTTGTCTTTACTATGTGTCTCTTTTTTTTTTCTTGATGACGGCGTGAATCTTCGTTGGACGATGGTCGGAGTTATTTCAGAGATGGCAATGGGTGGTTGAATCAGGACAAAGGCGACGACATGTTCGCTGAAGGAGAGAAT
>CAODLS012343624.1:0-13297 GCA_948243855.1 Flueggea neowawraea | reverse complement strand
TTTTTGGAAGTTATGAAATCTTCAATTGCCTACATAGGAAGTTGTTGCATGGTATAAATAGGAATAGAGTAAATATAATGAGCACAAAGCAAGCTCATGTCTTTGAGATAGATGTGTATAGTGTTTCATTTGTACCTCTCTGACTCCTACTCCTGTTGAAATGGCTGATAGTAATTTTTGCCTAGGCTCAGTTTTCTTTTGCAAAACAAATGTGGTGCCCTGCACTACAGAGACATTACTTGCTGTCATTAGGCAATCAAAGTAACTGCAGAACAACTGATCCGCCTATCATATAAATTAGAATCGAAATTCAGTATCTCAGCTATCATAAAATTCATATGGACCTTGTTTCCTCTAGAGACACGAAGTTTCCTGATGGGGACAAATATGTGGTATCCAGCCAACCCTTTGCTTCATCACCAAGAAGCCTAAATGGCACTGGATATGGAACCTTGAATGGCAAAAACTTGAAGGAAAAGGCTGCCTTATCGAACTGGAAAAGAATTCGTTTTCCATTTTCAATTGATGCTGCAGCCTATATGTAAACCAAATGCGATTTTGTAAAATAAGTAGAGCGACCCACATCAGCAGAATGAACCATGCAAACATTTGGACTATATCTCATAATTCATCAGTTTCTACAGTAATTGTTGCAAATGAAAAGAACAAGCAAGCACAGAAAAGGCAATGCAGATGCAGTACACATAGCATTCTTACCTCTACTTTAAGTTCGCCGACTGCATCTGAGAATTTCACAATGTTGGACACTCTTGGATCGTTTGTCCTAAGGTATACCTCTTGAAATACAATGAAGAAGTCAACCCCCACAAACGTTCTCTATAACACACCCCAAACAACATTCACAAATCAGCTGAAAGAGGAATATCCCAAGAACTATGAAGTTCTGCAAATATATTAAGCTCAAATCTATATGCAAAAAACTGTAGATTTAATCTGAATTGGAGATGCTGTTCCGGGTCTAGTTGTAAACATCAATTGCCAACGACCTTCAATCAAATCTGATTCTGTCTGTAGTACACAAGGAACAACTAATACGAACTGAACAAAATTCTCATGGCCTCAAACTGAATCAAAATTCTCAGAAATCTTGAACTTCCCGCAAACAAAACACTGCAATTCAAGATTCTAGTAACAATTCGAAAACTACCGGATCAGGCACGCCTTCTAAACCTTCCAGCACTTTCACTGCCCTCTCTACATCCTGCGAAAAATAAATCTTTACCCTTTCAAGACAACCACACAATATCAATCCACAGAACAAAAAACCACTAAATTAACTAAACTAAACCTGAAAAAACGCTACTTTACGTTAAGTTGCTGTGAAGTGGCCGATTTTCCTCTCCCTTGTATCCCAATGACGGCATTAATCAACTGGTTTTCGGGTTCGGTGAACGAGACCTGCTGTTGTTCATCGACAAGAGAGGATTTACAGACATGGGTCTTTCTTCTTCTTACTCCTCCGCACAATGATGGTGATTTGAAAACCATCTGAGGCTTTATAAGCAGACTTCTCGAATCACATGGTGGTGAAAAGATGGTTGTTGGGTTCATTTTTAGTCCTCCATTAACATTCACTCCGTGCAGCTTCAGAGCCATTTTCTGAACAACAACAACGAAAACAACAATAATAAAATATCTGTTGTTGCTTGCATTGGTTCAGTTCACTTTCTTTTGTCTGGGCAAGAAAAAGGTGCTTCAACTCGCATGCATGTTAGGTCTTCTATATATATATATATATATATATATATATATATATATATATATATTAAAATTATTTTTGTCAATTAAGTAACTAAAATTCATATTAAGTAATATTAATAAAAATTAAATAATAATTATAATTACTTAATTTATTAAAATTAAGTAATTGAAACTGATATTAAGTAATTAGAGTCTTCAAAGAATACTCTTTTTATAATTCCTCATTGTAATATTACTCTATCTAGATACTTTTCTAATATCTAATTAATTCAGATTTATGTCAGGAAAGACCCTGGCGGGCAATAACAACTTATTTCTAATATAATATTTATTTGTAAACCTTTTAAAGCAGAATTATGTCATATTTGAAGATAATTGTCCTTCTTGAATATCATTCAGGGTTGTGATGGATCTGTTCTGTTGGATGGAAGTGACAATGAGAAGTTTGTACCACCTAACTTAAACTCAACTAGGGGATTTGAAGTTGTGGATGCAATTAAAACCTCTGTTGAAAGTCAGTGCAGCGGAGTTGTGTCTTGTGCCGATACATTAGCCATTGCGGCGAGGGATTCCGTCCTCTTAGTAAGTTTCCATTTTGTTCTGGCTCGGATTAGTTCACCTGATTGTAAGAAACCAGTACTGATTTTTGCTGACGTTTGTACAGAGTGGAGGGCCTTCATGGAAGGTGTTGCTAGGAAGAAGAGATGCATTAACTGCTAACCAGACACTTGCAAGTAATGCACTTCCATCTCCATTTGAAGGACTAAATTCCATCATTGCCAAATTTGTTGCAGTAGGACTTTATCAGGTAATCTCATCACAATATATAAACCTGAGTACGGTAAAATTACTATTATTTTTCCACTTTTAGAAGTTGCAGATTGGTCACTCATGTTAAGGTATGCAATATATTACATACAAAAAGTGACTTAACACGTTAAGTAGTCTTTGAACCATTAACGATTTTAGCCTCAAGTCTCTCAACATGATCACACTTTCCATTTCTGCTTTAAGATTCAGGAAACGAATACAAATAATAAAAATTGTTCAGGAACTATTGGTGAAAGACAATTAATTGAGGTAGACAAAAATCGTCAATAGTTTGTTCAAGAACTATCTGATGTGTTAAGTCGAAAATTGCATAAGCTTGATATTGCACCAATGTCAGGATTAAATTGTTTTCTTTGATAGCTAAGTGAAAAAATAGTGTATTATTCTTTACAGGTGCTCATACGATTCGACTAGCAAGATGTGCCACATTCAGCAACAGATTATTCAACTTCTCAGGAACTGGTTCACCTGATACTACATTAGAAACAACTATGTTGTCTGATTTGCAGAACTTTTGTCCAGTAAATGGAGATGGAAACAAAACCACTGCTCTTGAGAGGAACTCCAAAGATTTATTTGACCACCACTACTTCCAGAACCTGTTAAACAACAAGGCGCTTCTTGGTTCTGACCAAATTTTATATTCAAGTGCTGAGGCAAATTCTACAACCAAAAGTATAGTTGAAAGCTACAGAAGCAATGCACAACTCTTTTTTAAAGATTTTGCAAATTCCATGATTAAAATGGGAAATATAAGCCCACTTACATGTTCAAGTGGAGAGATAAGGAAGAATTGCAGGGTGGTTAATTCATAGATTCCACTTAGCTTCAAAATTACTTGACAGAGACACGCTCTGGAGTTCCATGATGAAGTCATATTTCACTAGTTCATTAGGTGATCACTTTGTTTTTGTTCTTGTTTTTGTTTTCTTTTTCTTTACTAGTTGCTCGCTGCATTGAAGATATTAAAGGTGTATTAAAATTAGATAAGGCGTTCTTTTTTTGTCTTAACTCAATCCAGTTTACAAAATTATCTGCACTTTAGTGTACTTTTAGTGAATTTTTATAAATTAGAAGGGATAATTTTGCAAATTGAATTTAAATGAGATAAAAAAAACTTATATCGACTTAACCCTTAATTGTCATCCATATATAAATGCCTGATATACAACTAGGCTACACGTCGTTGAGAATGAAGACTCTAGGCGGGACTGCCTCATATACAACTCGCATTTCGCCTATGAATTCGTGAAGCATGCAAAAACATGTTAATATTTTTTTTAAAAGAATGGACTATACCCATTAATGCATAGACTCAACTAAATTGACCCTACAATTGTGTTCTGCTCAACTAGGATTGACCCTGTAAATGTGTAGTAGGATAAATTTTATTGCTAAAATTAAAGTTCGAACCGATATTGTCAAAATACAGATAATGAAATAACTCAGGAGGGATATAAGGATTGATCAATATGTAAACTCTTATGGAGCCCCTCCTTAGCAAGCCGCTGTGCACACTCGTTAGCCTCTGACATGTTGTAAAACCGATATCCGGCCTTTGTGAAAGAAGTTGTTAATGCTCCAGAACAGACTTTGGTTATTACATTGCCAACCTTGTGGATTGTTTGCATGAATAGTGCCCAAAATGAATCGGATTCAATGTCACTCCAACCACGTTGCCATGCCCATTTTGCAAGCAAGAAATATAGCCCATGGTTTGGCAAACAGTGGGAAAACAGGTTTTACTTTGAATGTCTAGAATTCCTTGTCGTACATTGTATATATTCACAAAATAAATCAACATGAGTTGATTTAATTAGTAGTTAGTTGACATTTTATTTTGTCAAGGGACTCCATGCATGGAATATGCTTGATTATAATTTTTGTTGACGGATTAAACCGCAATAAATACTACTGTTGATGACAATTTTGAAATAAAAAAAGGAAAAAAATATGCATTGACATTTATTGGCGATAATAAAGAGAGTATCTTTTGTAGCCTTAGGTTTCACACGCCGGTCATGACGACATTCGTTATGTTGGAGATTAAAAAGAGGAGTGAGAGTTTTCATATCGGATAGTGCAAGAAAATTAAAAAAGACTATAAATTAGAAGTGGAAAGTATCTAATTGTAAAGATCAAGGCATTTTCTTGTAAAAAAAAAAAAAGATCAAGGCATTTTGGGCCTAAGTCACTGATACACATATGAAGCTATTGCACTTTTGAGCTCTTGCTCGAAGAGTCAACAGGAGGTTGACAAGAGAATAAAGAGGTAAAAAACTAAAGGATTCAATATTGTCTACTAAATTAGGACTTTAACCTCGAGAGGGCAACTAATGAGAGAATTCAAAATGACTAGCTAACATCACCTCTAAGGCCATATTTGGTATAGGGAACTTTAGAAGAGAAAGGGAGGTCCTTGGGAAGTGAGGTTCCTTTTCATGTTTGGTTTTCATTAAACAAGCAACTTCCCAAGTTATTAGGAAAGAAACTTCCTGTCCGTATGGGACTAAGAAACCTTAGGGGGAGTAAAGGTTTTTTCTTCCTGACTTGTGAAAAGACATTCTCACTTCTCTCTTGTTATATTAGTAATTTAATTGTTTTGCATATTTTTTCTTATTGTAATGTGATTTCATATTATATGATTATACAACTATTTTTTTCTTATTACAATTTGATTTCATATTTAGGAGTGGATGGTTTTAATGTTGGACAACTATTTTTTTCTTATTGTAATTTGATTTTATATTCAGTAATAATACTCTATGAAAAAATTTCCCTTAAATAATAAATTAAGCTTGGTAAAATTTTAATTACAAAATCTCCTATTATTCATCATCGCTCTTATGAAAAAGATCATAATCTTCTACAACTACATTAATTCTTTAATTTAATTATACTATTATTGTATTTTTTTAAAAGGTGTTATGGTTTTTAACTAATAAAAAAATCACATTATAATCACACTTATCAAAAAGTGTATGTTCATATCAAACACATAAAAATTGGACTTCCCTAATAATTAACTTCTCCAATAACTAACTTCTTGAAATTTTTCATAATCATACCAAACAAAACCTAAGAGTTAAAAGAAAACACTTACATTAATTAAAAGATAATAATACAAAAAGAGAACTCATGAGTTTACACTTGAAGTATGGGAACTCATGATAGCTATGTCTAATGAGCAAACAACCGAATTCAAGTATTGACTAAAATAAAACGAAATTACAACGAAAATTTATGATACCGAACAAACTATGGTAAAGCAAAGGTAGAGCAAACAGTAGAGAATGAGTCTTAACGATGTTTGTGTGTCCTATAGTGGCTTCCTTTTTTATACCCCTCCTTGCACCCATCTAAATAGCCATGCTTAAGGTCTTGGCCTTCCCATGTTCTTCAGAGATAACTTCCCATGTTCTTCAGAGATAACTTCCCACGTCTCACACAATATGGGTGGTTTCACTCCACGACCCACTGTGTATGCTTTGTCCGCCACGTCAATATTCTTGTCGAGCTTCTTGGACACAGCTTCTTCCCGAAGGTGCTCTTTTCGAGATGATGGACCTCTCTAGTATTGCCTTGTCATTATTTCTGACGCATGTTCTCTTCATCGAGTTTTCCTACCTACGTCCTTTCATTAATCGTGACAGACGTCCAGAAGTGATATACCAACATTCGCCTTGATTTATGAAACGATGGCTTTATTTGCATGTACCACACCATTAAATGCTGGTAACAGAAGCCCACACCCTCAGAACTAAAAGGGGCAATTACACAAGTAATAGAAAAATTGTAAACAGATTATCTCGTTTTTAAATTTGTGCACGTTACTGTGCCATTTTGTTATTTGTGTGCATACCAAAAATTAAAATTGCAATTGCTGAAACACCAGCTTCATGAAAAAAATGCTAATTAAATACTATCTAAATACCGATTGAATACCATAATACCAGTTAAATACTATTTGAATACCAAGTGCATACCATAATAATATCTTATCAATATGAGATGAAAACTAAAATCAATTGGATTTCAGTTGGAAAACAATTTAAAACCAAGAGATTCATGCAAAATTTTTAAAGCAAAAAAGAAAAGTGAATGCTAAATTATTTGATTGGTGTTTAATCAGTATCCAAATAATGTTCAATTAGTATTTGAAAAATTTTCAAAAAAAAAATTCAGTCGGTATTCAAACAAATAGATATCAATTAATATTCAATAAATTTTCAAAAACAGTAATCAATTGGTATTCAAAATTGCCTACAAATAGTATTCAATAAGTATTTAGTTAGTTTTCGAATGGTAATCAATAGTTAAGCAACAAATATTCGGATAGTATTCATTTAATTTTCAATAATATTTAATAGGTAGTCGAAAAAGTTTTAAAAAGGTCAATAAAAAAATTAAAAAATATTTGTCAAGTTTTCAAAAAAGTATTCAATAAGTTTTCAGTTAGTTTAATTGGTTTTCAAGAATCATGGAAGTATTCAACCGGGACTCGATTAGTTTTTAAAATGGTATTCAACAAATATTCAATAAGTATTCAAAAATTATTTAATTAAAGTTTGTCTAATTTTTTATAGTGTAGAATAAATATTCAAAAAATATAAATGTCTGGATGTGGAAAAAAACTTTTTTGGACACTTTTATCCCTCTTTTTTATTCATAAATACTTTTAAGTCCTTTATATAAATATTTGATAATTATCAAATTCAGATTGATAATTAGATAAGTATTAAAAGGAGAGTTCTAATATTTTACAACTCTACATCTATTTGTCTATTTTTATGGTTGAGTTCATTTACATTAATTTATTATTCTTTTTCAGCAAGTTCATTTGGCTTTGAGTTCATTCAATTTCATAGCACCAAGTTCTTAAACAAATATTTTCATTTAATTTAGTAATACAATTTTAACAAAATTTCATATTTTAGCTAATCACAAAATTTAAATTGGAGACAATTGTTTAAATTTATTATTGTATTTTTATCTAACAAGTTTTGTTATCTGAAAAAAAAAATTGTTATCACATAATAATATAATTTAATTATTTGAATTATTTTTTAAAATTATAAGATATTCCATGTTGATATTATGTAAACTGAAATTATTTGCAAGTTTTGTGAAAATTTATGTTCACACATCTTATAATATATTGCCCCGTGCTCATGTCAAAAAGTGGAAAAAAATTTTAATCCAAAATATTTTGATTAAGCGCTATTTGAGCATGTCAAAACTAGAAATCCAACCTCTTTAAGATAGCAACACATAAAAAAAATCAACATAGACTTGGTCATAAGGAAGCAATAGAGTATTTTCTAGTAATAATTTTTTTTTGTCAAAATGCCTTATTGTTTAGTTTAATTATGAATAAAGTTGGTAATGGGTAAAATTAACTGTTTCGATAGAGGTGAGAAAAATATTGATAGTAGATGTGCATTCAGGAGAAAAGTTTAGTTAATAAAAAATTAGTTAATTAAATTAAAATAAATTAGCATTATTTTAATTTTTTATTTACTTTACAAACACAAACATATATATGTGTGTGTTTGTTTTATTGAAAATGTAATTTAATTTTATATTGAACATAATTTTTAAAAAAAATTATAAAAACAAAAATTCATGTGCACTAAAAGTTAGTAACTTAAAAAGTATTTAACAGGTTTCCAATTTTTTTTTTCCTAAAAAAGTTCAACAATTTTTCAAAAAGTGTTCAATTGGTTTTAAATACATTAAGTTCAGGGGCTTTACAGAAAAAGGAAAATTTCAGGGGTTAATAATTACTTAAGCAAAGTTTCAGAGACTGATCTACAATTTTGTAAAATAGTGGAGACTGACAAAACAATTTGACAGACAACAATTATTTGTCTTCCTCGTGACTCGTGTTGCGGCGCCGCTGCAACTCCAGAGAGAAGATTAGAGATCGGCAGCGCGAGAGATTAAAAGATTACAGAACTAACTTACCACTAGTTAAGAGCCGTATCAAAATTAAAAACTCCGTAGAGATGCGACAAATTAAAAGAAAGTTATGAGAGCATGACCCATTTGAAAATTCCAACAGTAACTTACTAGCTCTCTTAAAAAAAAAACACTAACTTACTAGCTAAACACCTACTTGAATATTACAACACGTTCTTACTAGTTTGAAGTCAACACAATTTTTTAAACGACATTAATTATATTAATATGATAGTTTGGTAATTGAAGCTTTCTGAAATAAAATAGAAAGAAAGAAATTAGCTGAGATAAATTCAAACCTTCGACATATATTTTTTTTGTGAAGATTACAACAAGAGGCACAATGGCTTCCAAGATTACAATCTTTGATGAGATAATTAATTTGGCAGATGAACATTAAAAAAGAAGAGGAGAAGGAAGAAGTTAAGATTTATTTTTGTGGGGATATAATTGGTAAAAGGTTATGAGTATGTGAGTCAAATATATACATACTAAGTGGTAACCAAACCTAGACCAAGTGGTAGTTGGGCACCCCTAGGGGCCGTTAGGTTCTGGGTTTGAAGCTCAAATATATACATACTAAGTAGTAACCAACCCTAGACCAAGTGGTAGTTGGGCACCCCTAGGGGCGTTTAGGTTCTGGGGTTGAAGCTCATGTAGGGATTGGAGATTTCAAAAGTACAATAAGATCAGTTGTATATCAATTCAAAAAAAAAAGGTAGTAACCAAGGATCAACAACTTGAAAATACGTATGAACATTGTTAATATTTTATCGGTGTTGAATTTTGAAATTTCAACAGCTGAAAATGATCATGCATTCTAAACTATTAGATCATTCAACTCACTAGAATGCAAGACTGTACAGCTTGAACCGATATGGTACTATTTCATTGTCAACCTTTTAGATTCCTATTTCGACCACGAGTGAATCTTGTTGTATCTTTACGACTCATTAGGTCTGCGTCTTTTTCAGGAAAAACAAATGCATGAATTAGTTCTGCTTTTCTTTTTCCTTTAATTCCTTTTTCTCTCTGAAAAGTTTTAATAATTTTTTATGGAATACGCATATACTAATTATCAATCTTCGTAGTTGGTTTGTCTTTTCCATATATGACAATATGCGTGTATGTGATCCAAGAATTTTGTAAACCATGCATCTTCATGCATCTATATTAATTATGTTGACAACAGCTATAAAAAATATTAATTATATATGTTTTAATTATTCTTATATATGTTTAAGTTATAACTATTTAAATATGTATTTTTTTTATTTTTAACATGCATGTGGAGAAAACGTACTCAAACAAAACAAAACACTATATATTTTTTTAAACGACATTAGCTTGACAACCCGGATTCGAAATAGACAGCATGCAGTATTTGGGTGCGGGAATTATAAGCCTCCTCATGTTGAGTCGAGGCAAAACCAAAAACAACTTGCAATAATAATCTTTCTTAGCTTCCAGTTTTACTTCTTTCCATTTTCAGCATTACTGTGTCCTCTTCATCGTTTGCAACTTATATAAAGGAGCATGCAGAACTCGTCTTACGATGATTTCTAGTTGGTTTAATTCCTTAACAATCGTTTGCAATTTTCTTATACAGTTTGGAAATATTCTAATTTCTCAACATATTCGCTTTTGATTAATTCAGAGGGAGATATTATTCTTCCAGTGACGCAAAAGAAATTCTTAAGGGGGCACCATTTATACAGAAATTTACCTTCTGTTTGGCTAATTTTCAGTTAGGGGAGTACGTTTTTGTGCTGGTGTTGTGATACGGTGTCATTTTCTGCAGGTGTTGATGCCGGATGGAAAAAAAGTGGCCTAGCAAGGCTATTTTCGGGCGTTGAGTACACACATGTTCAAACAGCCTGGTTTACTGAGATTGCAGAGCTATGTTGATATTGTCTCTTTGGGAAGTTTTCAAAAGCAATAGCTATAGAAAATGGCAAAGCCAATAGAGCAAGGAATGCAATTTGGCTTTTGCCATTTGATCAATAATATTATAAAGCACCTAATCTAAAGTTTGAATTAGCTTTGCGAATTTTAACTGCTTCTATGGCTTCTTAATTTTTCAAAAGCAGTGTCCATTAATTGATTATTCTCTTATGCAGACATGGATGCTTTATCAATTCAAACAAATCCAATAATTAAAATCATCAATCTATATTCTATCATCAACTATTTCAATATACATTATCAATCATTCAATCAGCCTTCAACAATCAACATCAATCTATATTCTATCATCAAAATTCAAATCCAAACTCTAACCTAAAAATCAATTAAATTTAAAGAAAAGGAGAACAAACAACATACCAGAAAATCCAAGATTGCCACCGATGGCGGCGATGATTCTATGCCTGATGAATAGATGGCGGTGGTGAGGTGGCCGGTGAAGGCGGCGGGCTGAGCTCCTTCTCTTTTCTTTTTTCTCTCGACAACTCTCTCTCTTTCTCTCCTTGTTTCAAATTCCCGCTGCTTAAGGTTGAGGCAATGGTTTCAGACCCTCTCCATCCCCAAACAGGTACACCAATGAGCTTTGTCCTCCTCCACTGCTCACTCCACGGCCCATTCTCCTTCGAAACCCTAGTTGCCTTAAATCAAAACAGAGAAATTCAATGAAAATTCATAAACATTAGATTCAACCACCGAAAAAAGATAAACGAAGTGTAGATTTGAAGCTTACTCGATGGGAGAGGGATCCGATCTGGACAGAGAAAGTGAAGCTGCGAGTGTGAGTGAAAGTGAAGAGACAAACCAGACTGTGAGTAAAACACCAGACTTCTTTTAATTTTTTTAAACCCTTTTGGGCTAAAACGACGTTGTTTTAGTCCAAGGGGGTTAAAAAAATAAGGTTAGGGTCTTTTTCAACCCCCAAACTCTTCCATCCTCAGGTCTCATCACTCACGGTAGCTTAGGGGCCCTGAAAATTCCCATACTATATGTATGGGGTCCCTCTGTCCGAGAGGGGGTCGTTTGACCCCCCCTCCGGTCCACCACTGTATTCTTCTTTCCAAAAATCAAGAAACAATAATATTCGTTAAAAGAAACGTATGGGAAACATTAGTAATTAATTACGCCAAAGTTTTCTGACTATAATTTGAATTATTGATGCATTCAATAAATTTCCCATACCTCAATCATCTATGTTTAAGTTAGGTTGAACTAAACTTTCTTACTATTATCACCAAATTTATTGTTGTCTCGAAAGGTCTCGTTGAACTATGACGTTCATGGCTTAAAGGTGTTGCCACTAACTAAACACGTCAAACATGATTGGCCACCATGCATGAAAGTGGAGCCAAGTTGTATGGAGTGTACGTGGCACATAACAAGAATTGGGTGGTTGATTCAATATAAAGTGGGGAGTTATTCAAAGACATGGAGCAGTAGTGGCAAGAAAAATGGAGAACATGGAGATACAGGTTACTACTAAAGGCTCCCAACATCAACACAACTTTAATTATATTTGTCTTTACATTTGTCTTTCCTTTGTTCAGCCTTAGTTTAGTCATTTACTTTCAAGCAACTAGGAGTATAAATAACTTAACATTATTTGTACTTGTTCTTAGTATTAATGAAATACACCTTTTTTTTTTCATTCACTCGTCTTCAATGGAAAGTCCTAGGCTTCTAGACAATACAAACCATTCAATACAAATGAACGCTCTCAAGCTCGACCCCCTCGGGTCAGTGAGCCTCGGGACCAAAAAGGCGTGTAATAAATTTGGCGACCACAGTGGGAGCTTTATGGTGAGATGAGAAACCAAAAGCTTGTTTGATTATCTAATGGAAGAAATACGCCATGAAGCAAAAATTCATCTAGAGCAATTTCTGATGTGAATGGATACACAATGGTTTAATTATCAGAAGATGCTCCAAAAAAAAGCGTAACTGTAAGGACTCTAAGACAAAAAGTGTCAAGAGTCAAGTCAAGAGAGTTCTAGAGAGATGAGCACTTGGCTGCTCTTGTGACCACACATGTGACCCAAGAAATAGAGATCCTTGTGGCACACAAAGTGGAGGTGGAGGTGATCACAACTGCCATTCAAGACAATAATGAGGCAAGTCACTCCATTATTTCTTTTGATCGAAATGGCTTGGACTTGTTTAATGGCCACTTCAATGTGATGCCTGAAGACATTAATTGTTCACAAAAGGATGATACTTGTGAATTTTTTAATCCATATAGGCATGAAGAGAATTGCTTGGTAGATAATGTACATGTCGAAATAATGACTTACATTAAGAAATTTGAGCAAATAATATTTCGGCCTTCCAAGATGCTTCAAATTTATATTTTTTATAGTAGACCTCCCGATTGAAAATTGTGTCATCACGATTGGTAAAACCAATTTTGGAAGCGACCAAAAAGTACATTCGTTGGAATTAAAGCCACTAATTTATTTAAGTGTAGTGTTCACAAAATTGACAACCCCACTAGGCCGAGAACAAAACCATCGGGCTTTATGTTTATTTAGTCATGATGGAATTTTTGGTCCAAATGCATGAGCTAATTTGTATGTTTGGCTGGTTTCAACGAATGCCACATGCTAAATTAGTTTAGTTGTTAATTTTATCCAATAGTCATTTAAGTAATCTTTATTTTGTAAGTTTACTAAGTTGGCTAAACTGAAGATGGCGTAGTTATGCATGACACACCGTTTTTGGTAACAAATTTGCATGTCTCGGAAAATGCCAAAAACTTCAAGCAACAATGTCAGAGATTTGATTGGCTAAATATTTCTCTAGCATGTTTATTGAAATAAGCCAC